>JAJHUR010080670.1:0-30020 GCA_027495735.1 Lutjanus campechanus | reverse complement strand
TTGTAAAGTAAGAAAAATAGCAAAAGATTAAAAATCCCCAAAATAAACATAATTTTCTGCTGGAGAATGTAGTTTTTTCCTTGTTTGCTGCCTTGTTAATCATCTCGTGACCCCTTGTGGGTGTCCCGACCCACAGGTTGTGAACCACTCTAACGAGGTCAGACAGGGAGCCTGACAGACCGACCGACAGACAGACAGACAGACAGACAGATTCTTTACTTATGTAAAATTATCAATATAACAATTTTAATACAGCCTGTACCAGTGTAAAGTAATCAAAATCTGACTAATATAAAAGTTAAAGTTTTCATTCTGCAGAAAAATATCCTGTTGTCACTAATCACATTTCCATATTCAGTATAATTTTACAATATTAGATTATTATTACATGTACCATTTTACTGTCGTAGCTGGTTGAGGTGGAGTTAACTGTAACTACTTCATGTATAATTCTGTTGTTTAGTTCACTTGTTCTCAACCTACAGCAGGTCGGGCCCCTTCACAGGGTCACAAGATCAATCTGAGGGGTCATGAGATGATTATGGGACACAAAAAAAAAAGAAAAACATGCAACATGTGTTCACTTTTAGTCTGAAATGTTGTTATTTAATGGTAGAGTCAGTAGGATTTGTCCGTGCTGTTCCTAAATGCATCAGGATGTCAGATATCAATTTTTTTGAGTTGGTGAAATGTCCTGAGCACAAAAAAAAAAATTCAGAAAAAATAAGGTAATACAGGCAGAGAGCAGCCACCACCACACACCTCTGTGTTACAGCTTATACCTTTAAATGAAACTTTGTGAGACTGAAGAATATAAATCGGTCTTTGGTAGCCCCAGAACAGTCAAATCTGCTGAGCTGATGTTT
Source organism: Lutjanus campechanus (assembly GCA_027495735.1). Lineage (NCBI taxonomy): Eukaryota > Metazoa > Chordata > Actinopteri > Lutjaniformes > Lutjanidae > Lutjanus > Lutjanus campechanus. The sequence continues at coordinate 29,154 of JAJHUR010080670.1, read as the reverse complement.
TCATTTGTTCTGGCAGATGCTTAATTTTTAATCATTTTAATAATTCAGGTTTTGTGAATTAGTCTGGCGATGTCAGGTGAAGGCCACAGTCACACATATGTGGCCACCGCCTGCCGAGCCAAACGACACAGACAAACACGTCTTTGCCTTTAGTTTGGGGCTGTGACTCCGCCCTCTCAGAGTTCACCACGGTTGAACTTGACGCAAAGAAAGGATGCAGATTCGTGCATGTGTGACTGTGGTGTAACTCTACGATACAGCTGCTAACAGCTGGTAGACGACTGAAACTGCTGTGTTTTGTAAGGGGTCACAAGGTTGAGAACCACTGGTTTATTTTTTAACCATTTGTTTTGCTTTATAAACTTATCAGACTGTGTTTTTCATGAAAAGACCTTATCTGAAAATGTGCAACGAACTAAGCTTTTAAGTGAACGTAAAGTAGTAAAAAGTCCCGTGTTTTTCACTGAAATGTAGCGCAGTATCAGTAGAACGTGGCACGAAATGGAAATAACTGAAGCTGCTACAAGGAACTTTTATTTTGGAGGCTCCTGTGGACAAAAGCGACAATGTTTCCACCATAATATACACAAAATATTATTTCAAAAATGAAATTATCTGAAGAAAAGGAGGTAAAGTTTCAGTTTCCAGGTCCCATAATTTCATGGTAATTACCAAATAACATACTTGAAATGTACTTGATATTTCTTATAAATTACCTCCAAATTACCCACAAAGTTCATCGTCAAGTATGTGATAATTGGCCCGTACCATTTTCATGTAGTTTCATAATTTGCCTGCAAATTACCCCCAGTTTCATGGTAAGAATGTGTGTGAATTGAATGAAAACGTCAAATTTGCAAGTAAATTAACAGAAATTTCAAATATGTTGCTTCGTATTTACCGCCGACTAAATGAAAATGTTACTTGCTAATTATCACATATTTACCAAATTTGTGGGTAATGTCAAAGAAATTTGAAATATATTACTTGTTAATTATCACGTATTTATCATGAAATTATTGGACCTGGAAATTGAAGCTTTGAACCTGCTTCTTTTTGACTGGCTAACGTACCTCACCAGTAAATTCATCTGGGAAAATGTGAACACAGGCTCATTTTATCTGATTTAAAGGAGAATCTGACCTGGTCGTCACTAAGATCAACTATCCTGAAATAGTCGATCATCTCACTGATGGTGCTCTTGTGTAGGTCACATAAAGGCTTGAGTGTTTATAACCAGTTAAATGCTCCTTGTAGAAGCTCTAAAGCACCTCTTGTAGTTGTAAAGTACTTTTGTAAATGCTGATACATACTTCAGTGACAACAGGCAGCCTGACTCCAGCTGATGAGGTCTTTAACAGTTTAACTTCGCTGTGATAAATTACTGTCAAGGCCCCGAGCAGGCTGACTCTCCCACACACACACACACACAAAAGCAGAGATGTTAACCACCTTGTCATGGTTAATTCCTGTCAGTAGTAGTTTTGTGTGAAGCAGCAGCAGCAGCAGCAGCTCCGTCAGCACGGAGGAAAGAAGCAGCCTGAGGACAAAATGTGGAATTTTTAGCAGCTTTATAAAAAAGCGTGCTTCAGAGTTTACAGGCTTCGGCTGAGTTAAACACGAGTGATTGGATGAATTACTTTTTGTGGCTCTTCATCAGGAGATGTAATGATTTGTGATTATTATTTTATTATGATTATGTCATCTTTTGGCTTCAATTTAAACTCGGGTTTAGTCACCATTTTTAAACCTGTGTAGTATCTTTAATACAATATTGTGTTTTAATGGTGCAAATGGTGAAATTCAAAGGATATTTTAAGGAAGTATTTTGACAATTGATGAATCGTTAAGATCTTTTTTCTGACCACAAATTCCAAATATTTGCTCTTTCCAGTCAGTTGAGGGTGAAGATTTGCAGATTTTCTCTGTTTTATATCACTGTGAACTCAGTACATTTGGGGTTTGGACTGCTGGCCGGACAAAACAAGCACATATGAAGATTTCACGTTTGACTTTGAGAAAATATGATGGACATTTTTCACCAATATCAGACCTTCTATAGACTAAAAGATTAGAGATGCACTGATCAACCGGCCAGAGACTGGAACCGGTGGGGTTTTCTGTGTGACCGGCCCCGACTGGTGACCAGCCGCTCAGAGCCGCATATCCGATTCTGTGCCGTCATATTCACACACACGCTCTGCACGATGGTCAAGTCATGCGCGCAGCAGACAAACTGACGGTAACGTTACACCCGCCACAGCGCTGATCACAGCAGCACACACTTCTGCTTCTGTTTTTCTCTCTGCAAAGCTTTACTACATCAAACCACGTCTGTCTCTGGTTTGTTTACATCTGCTTCCACACAAGATCATGTGAAATCGTGTCCTGCGAAATCTTGCGAGATCATGTTCCCTCTAGTACTTCATCTTAATAAAATAATATAATAAAGCCTGTAATCTGGAGCACTTCTGGAGAAAATGTATATGTTATGAACATCTAATTTAGTTTTACAAGAAAAGTTGCAAAAACGTTTGTGAATGGTGTCAATTATATTTCTTAGAAAGACTGAAAATAGGAATCGGCAGGTCAGACCCTTAAAAAAATCAGTTAATTGATCCATAACAAAAAATAATCGCTAGTTGCAGCCCTAATCTCAATTGAATAGACGCAGTTCTTAGTCTTTCAGATAACTCAGTATCAATGCTAATATTACTTTCAATGTCATTGCCAATACTAGTTTGTTTATTTTAGTTGACTTTTTTACTTAGCTTAGCTTAGCTTAGCCCAGCTGTCAAATGTCTGATATTTTAATTAGGAAAGTATTTCATTTTTGAATATCAGTCAACAAGTTGTAGGTTTTGGTGGTTCCCCCAGTATTTAATGATTTGTATTTAGAACTGACTGTTCCACTTTTCTTTTCTCTCTCTTGTTTCGTGCCCTTGTCTTTATTTTGGGATAGTGACTAATGAGAGTTTCTGGAAAATGAGATGAAGGTAAAAGCTGCCGATAAAACCTCTGAGAGGCTTTTTGTCCGGTGGAGGTTGAGTCCGATCGGTGGAGGCAGCAGCAGCAGCAGCAGCAGCAGCAGCAGCAGCAGCTGTCATAAATAATTCTGTTGACAGACAGTCGGGCAGACAGCAGAGAGACGCTGTGTGTTAATGTGGGCACCACTCACCACCTGCTCCCAGACCCACATTAATATCTTACAAGTGAAAGTCAGCTAAAAATGACCAGCAGATCCACATCACTGAGAAGAGCCTCAGACCGAAATACATTCAGCAGAAATAATCTTCATATCTGCAGCTTTATGTCCTCTGACTCTGTAGAAACATCAAGTTATTATAATGACAAACTTTATCAAAACAATCAATTAGTATCTCAAAATAATGAGAACCATGGTCATTATTTCAAAATATGATTTTATTTTGAGTTTCTCATTATTTTGCAATACTAAGTCATGATTTTAAGATAATAAGTCATTTATTTTGACATAATAAGTCATTATTTTGGGGAGTTTGTCATTATTTTGAGATACTTGGCCATTATTTTAAGAAAGTTTCTCATTATTCTGTAATACTAAGTCATGATTTTAAGACAGTAAGTCATTATTTATTTTGACATAGGTCATTATTTTGATATAAAAAGTATTTTAGGATAATATGTCATCATGTTGAGAAAATAAGTTATTAGTTTGACATAGTAAGCCATTTTTTAAAGAATAATAAGAATTTTTTAGGATAATTAGACATTATTTTGATATAATAAGTCATTATGTTGATATAATAAGTCATTATTTTGCATTAATAAATCATTACCTTATAGAAAATAAGTCATCATTTTGACATAAGAAGTCATTATTTTGGGGAGTTTGTCATTATTTTGAGATACTTGGCCATTATTTTAAGAAAGTTTCTCATTATTCTGTAATACTAAGTCATGATTTTAAGATAATAAGTCATTTATTTTGACATAGGTCATTATTTTGACATAATAAGTCATTATTTTGATATAATAAGTCATTATGTTGAGATAATAAGTCATTATTTTGCATTAATAAATCATTACCTTATAGAAAATAAGTCATCATTTTGACATAATAAGTCATTATTTTGGGGAGTTTGTCATTATTTTGAGATACTTGGCCATTATTTTTGACACAAGTCATTATTTTTGAGAAAGTTTGTCATTATAATGACTTGCAGGATATTTTTTTCATCACATTAGCAGAAATGGACCTCCATATAAAACTCTAAAACAGAACTCAGGTTTAGCAGTTCAGACACGATACTGTTTACAATAATTTTGTGTCGGTGGTTCGGGTCTGATTTACAGTCGGTTTAGTCGCGGCTGCTCTGGACAGAAAGTCTCCAGTGAGTTTTAGGGAGTGTGATTTATGGGAAGCCTCGGTCTGCAGGGAAGTGTTAATTACCACAGGGAGAGTGTGGAAGCCCTCAGTGTTTCAGTGTAACTGCCTCCAGAGAGCTGCAGGGAGGACGTGTCTGTCCTTGTTTTTCCTCTCGGTGGAGAGCTGGCTCGATCATTTGTTTCAGCCCCGCCGCCGTGCAGGTACTGACATTAGATTTGTCCCTCCCGCTCGTCCTCATCAGTCAGGTGAATTCATTTAATTGAATCTATCATGTCCAGTGAACTGCGGCTTAATTAATCAAATACAGAAGAAAAGTTTTGCTGTATCATCCTGCAGGAAAATAAAAATGGCAGTAAAATCAAATCCTGTGCAGGAGGCATCGACTTTTCTGTCCGTCCAGCACAGATGGGCTCCTCAGGTGAAAGCATTTGTCCAAAAACTAAAAGGTTCATCAGAGCGTGGGGGCTTAGCTGGCGCTCCAGCTGTAACAGAGAGAGAGAGAAAAAGAGCGAACATCACCATCGGCCCACGCCATGTCAACGTCAGACACATCAGACAGTTAGACTGTTTCAGATTAATCATCAGCTAAGTGATGTGCTGTGATTTGCTGTCTGGCTAACGAGACGGCAGAGGGACGTCCTCTATCTGGCAGAGCAGAGTCAGGGAACAAGGTGAAGGACGGCAGCTGCTTCGACGTGTCTGAGGACAGATTAGGTGATAATTGTGGGTTAAGTGTGAATATAAACGCGCTCCTGTTAAAGCTGCGTGTGTTTTAAATACATCAGGCCAGCGTTGTGTGATGGAGCGTCTCCTGCTACAGCTGCTTTAAATATCTTTTAAAAAACTAAAAATGAAACCTTTAATCTTAGTTTTAATTTGTTGATATTAACAGAAGATTCCAAATTAATTGTCAATCGTGCACAAATGAGACCAGACGGCACTTTATAAAGTTTAAAGTGCTTCAGGGACTTTATAAAGCTTAATTCACTTTGTTCTGATTAGTTTTCATACACTGTGTCACTACATAAGGCTGTGACGAGACGTTCATAACATTATAAAACGAATGATTCTTTATTAATTAATATCTGCAATGAACATTATAGTTTGGGGACCATTTTACTGTTACACAGTCTACTGTGGTATGAAAATTGACGGTTATCATACTAAGTTGATTACAGTATTGAATTTTGCTGCATTAGTGTTATAAAAAAAAAGAAAAGAAGAATCAAATTTTGCCTCGGGTGACCAGACGTCAGGACTGTCCCAAATTATAAGCATTTGTCCCAGAAATGAACCATCATAGTAACAGAAATTATTCTGATCATAATCACCTGCGCAGGCTCCAAATCCTGCTCTTAGTCATTAAAAAATGTCCTGTTGATGTCATTCAACTTAGTGCAGCCGTCGCTGTGGGAGGAATTTGTGATTTAAAAAAAAATTTTGCATAAAAAAAAACCGTGTTAACTCCTGCAGCTTCATGAAAATATAAACATGGTGAAAAGACATTTAAAATAACTGTAACGTACTTGTCATCTGTGTAAACACAAACACTGTGCTTCAAGTCAACCTCAGAATCTGCTGATTTACAAAATATTAATAACAAATATTTGCTATAATTTGCTATAATAATTGCTCTAAATTAGTCTTCATTTAAATCCTTCTGACCAGACGCGCTCACCTAAAACTCCTCTGTCCCAATTACTTCATTAGTGTTAGAAAAAATATTAAATTCTACTGTGTTACTGTTATTAAATGTATAGGGCATAATATTTAGTGAAATGATAATAAACATTACATTTTTTGGAAAGAAATAATTTAATGCACCTACAGTCCAAAAATTCGAAACAAATATTTAAATGTTTAAGGCCAGTGATGAATTTGAGAAGGCAGCATTTCACATCTAAACTTGTTCAGCCTTTATTTACCAACAAGTAGGACGTGCTGCAATGAAATGATGAAGAAGTCAAGAAACCATCAGTGGTTCTCAACCTGAGGATCGGGACCCCCAGAGGGAGTCGCAAGACCGTTCCTAGGGTTCTCAAGATGATTGTGGAGAATGAAATAAAATAGGGTTTGGTTTAGCAGCTGTCAGTGCAGTCAGACCTTGAAGGCATCAAACATGAGGAACAAGCCCTCAAAAACTACCACAAAAATGACAGTTAAAAACCGAAATCACCAAGTTCTGATGAGACACAAACAAAAACTTTTTGGAAGATAAAAATACAGCAGATGGGCAAAACTTCATCCAGCCCGAGTCAGCGAGTCCATGACGTCTTCTGGGGGGAAACTCGGCAGCGTCAGACAGTTGTCTCCGACTAAATCTCAGCCTGGCCTTGATAAACAGTTGTCTGTTGACATGTTTTGTTATTTACAGACAACATTAAGCCCAACAACACCTCGTAATTCAGTATTATCAGCGTGTGGTCACTGTGTCGGCTCATTGATCCACTTGGAAGATAGACGACTGACTGATTAATCTTAATTTATTAAGATATCGTGATCGCTCAGGTCTATAAAAGAAAGGTTTGTTTAACCCGACATGAATTCATACAAACTTGTCAAAACTGTTTTTGTATCCCCCAAAAGGGGGCGTGGCCTCACATTTTGGTGAAGTACCCGTATGTGCTGGTCTGATGTGTTGTAGTCAGCCCACTATGCATGATGGGAAATCAGGGCTGTATTTTAGACAGGGGGATGTTTTTTACATTAATGTGAATCCTGTAGCCGTTCAAGTGCATCACAAACACCAACCTGATTTTTTCTGGGGGGGGTCACGACTCTAAAGGTTGAGAACGACTGATCTACAGGCCAGCAGGAGAAGACTGTTCGACTCAGATCCTTCTGTGAAGGTTTCTTTTTTTTATCTTAGATGATAGAAGAGTGTAATAATGGGAGCTGTCATGAATGTCTCATCTCTAATATCTGACCGTGCCTGCTCCTGCCTGGCGTCAGACTGATTGATGGCTCTCTCATTAGCTCGGCTGTAATGAGTCCCCGTTTCAAAAATACTCCACACACGCTCTTTTCCGACAGGGCGGACGGAGTTATGGGCAAACTTCAGAGAACTTTGTCAGTTTGAATTTGTACACATGAGAAAACCTACTAAAGTTGTTAACGACTTCCTCTTTTCTTTTGTGTTTTCAGGAAAAGCCATTAACAAAGTCACTGCAGAGGGGAGAGGATCCTCAGTTTGACCAAGTAAGTGCTCCGACATGCTGGTAATTTTGGGTTTTAGTTAAAAAGTGAGCTGTGAAATTTACTAAACAAAGACTGGGATGCACCGTCAAATATTAATTTAATACAAGATTAGTCCTAGTCTCTGTTAAATCCAAATTTATTTATGTAAACCTGAATTAAGTAGCAGTAAATCAATATGGAGATGCTTGCTTATCCTTTATTCTTTATTCTTTATTTGGATCCCCATTAGCTTCCACAGAGTGGTTGTGTGCTGATCCAAATGAATAGAAGAGAAATAAATGTGTGAGCTGTTTGGGCTGAGTAACTGTAACAGAGGAGGAAAAACTAATAACTTTTGTTTGCTCTGTCTTCTTTAACTACAAAACTTTAGGTTGGGGCCTCACTAGCTAAAAAGTTAACAAAACGTCACACCGTTACTACAAAGTTAACAAGACTTTGCATTGTTTGCTAGCTAGCTAAAAGCTTAAAGCATAGCACTGTTTTTTAGCTACCCAGAAAGTTGGTTGCTAGCCAGCTACAAAGTTAACAAAATGTAACACTGTTTGTTTGTTAGCTAAAAAGTTAGCAAATGCTACTTTTTTTGCTGTGTAGCTAAAAAGTTGACGTAATGTTACCCAATTTGCTAGTTATCTGAAAAGCTAACAATGCATAAAATTGTTTGCTAGCTAGTTAAAAAGTTCCTAAAACGTTACTTTGTTTGCTAGCTCGCTAAAAATTTAGTTAGCCTAGTTTGCCCACGCATGATGACTCAGCAAAAAAAGCTCTAATTTCTCCTCCTCTAAGAAAAAGATCTAATATCTATGAAAGAGGAGGTAGAAACCATGAACTTTAAGCTGCTGTGTATTATTTCACTACAAAATGTTACATTGTTTGCAAGCTTGCTAAAATGTTTCACTGTTTACGAACAAAACATTACATTGTTTGGTAGTGAGCTAAAAATTTACTTAAATATTACATTTGCTGTATCTCAACATATGGACTTCTGTATTTATACTTCCTGTTTTGAGAGCATAACAAAGTGCACTACGAGTACCCGGATGTTGTACTCAAAACGGCCAAACTGTTGAGTGTGGAACGCGAGACACTTGTCGCCCTCAATAGTCGCCATCTTGTCTGCGTAGTGGAAGAAGTTGGTCTACCAAGCTTGTGAACATTGTGGCCCAGCTGCAGTGGACATAATTATTTATACAGATATAAGTCATGCATGTATTTTTATCAATAAATACCACAAAACTGTCAGACTGAAGCCACCAGTACATTTATTTGGTTCAGTTTGTAAAGATTATGTACCGCAAATTAAATATAAATCAAAATATTGGTGCAATTTCATTTATGCCGCATTTTTAACCTACCGAGAAACACACAGCCAATAAAAACCTGCCACCTTAAAATCAGATGAAACGAGCCTGTCTAAGTTTAAAGTTAATACTGGATCACATTTTTTGGTACAACAGTATTAAATTTAATCTAGGTTTAGAGTAAAATCTAAACTAAGGCTTAAAGAGATGTTTAAATTTAATCTTTCTAGTCTTAAAGCTTGTTGCAACATAATTTAAAGTTAAACCGTGATTTAATTTAATAAATTAATTTGGTATAACAATTAATCCTTGTTTGTGCAGACCAGCACCATTCAATAAAATGATGAGATGACGTTTTGTGGTTGTGTTTTTAATTCCTACATGTTTTACATCATAACCTGCAGGGGATTATATAAAAGACAAACATTTAACTGTTTTGCGTCTCCCTGTGAGCAGCGTTCACGTCTTGAATGCAGCTCCAGTACGATGCACTGTAACATGAAAAGAGCTGCTGGGTGAAAGCCCCGCTCACATCCCCCCCCAAAAAAAAGCTCTTTCAGATGCAGTCAAGGGCAGGAGTGTTTACCTTGAGCGCTGGCAGCGGCTCTGCTCTAGGTGTGTCCAGCAGGTCTGTGGGCCCTTTCACAGCCACAGGGGTGTGTTTGTGCTGCTGCGTGAGGCCATTCAGCAGCCACACAGAGCCCAGATTCTTCTCCGGCCTCGTGCTGAATGAAGGGCTCGCTGTGTTCCCCCGGCCCGACCAGACTCTCCTCCCTTCCTGTGTGTGCCCAGCCCATCCCACCCGTTCCTTCCTCTCCCTCACCCTCCCCCCACCCACCCCCAAGACGGAGGGACCCACGGGCACCTTGTCTCTCTGCATGGTCGCCTTCAATCTCACCTCTCTTCCTTAATGCAGCTTCAAACTTTACTTACATTATCGTTCTACTTGTTCAAATATAAAAAAATGTGATGAAATGTTAATGAAACTTCTTGTGCCGTTTGATTTTTTTGTTCAAATAAACAAAGGAAACGCTGATTGCTATCTGTTACTTTGGTATGTTAACTGCTGAACACAAACATGCATTTGCACGACGTATGTTTTTGTTCTTGCAGCTGATAAGCACCATGAGCTCCCTGGCCGAGTACTGTCTCCCCTCCATCCTACGCACTCTGTTCGACTGGTACAAAAGACAGAACGGACTCGAGGAGGAGCTGCATGAGTACCGACCCAGAGCCAACACCAAGTCCAAAAAGTGAGAGGCATTAAACTGATTCCTGCATGCGTCACCTGTATGAAATGTTAATAAAAAACAACATTAAAGCTCACATGTTCTGTACGATCGAAGCAAAACTGTTGCTCTTGTTTTGTTCTCTCTCTGACAGCGATGAGCAGCAGAGGGATTATCTACTTGAAAGGAGGGATTTGGCCATTGACTTCATCTTCTCTCTCGTACTTATAGAAGTTTTGAAACAGGTGACTCGACTTAACTCTCCTCTACGCACAAAAGCTCCACAGTTTATCTTGTTATTCTGTGATATGAGTCTCACTTAAAGGGACAGTTTGGATGTTTTTGAAGTGGGGATCGTGTGAGGTACACTGTCAATCGAGATCATATAACTGGAGCCACAATACAAATTACATAACACAGGAATATGTTAGCATATTATACAAGTCTGAGCTGAAAAGTAAACATATAAACATAGTTTAAAAGTACGACAGTAAAAGGGAAGAGGTAAAGGCTGGAGACACAGATTTATAGGATATTTAGAATATTTTCACTGCTTTACCTTGTCGTCAGACAGTCTTCCGACGGGAAACTGTTGTTACCAAATGTTGCTTCCTCCAAATCAACCAAACTGTCAGCAAAAGCTGTCATTTTTTGTAATCGGGTGACTTTGGTGCAGAATCCTGCGGGGGTTCAGTTTTGCAAACCCGCATGTGCCCACAGGGGAGCCATTAATATATTTAAGTACACAGTCACTCATTTGTGTTCTCAATTGCAGGAGTCAACATGTGAACAAAAAAATCCTGGTGGCTGATTAGGCTTGACTCATTTTCATCTCTTATTCTCCAGGAAAAACACAACAAATGATTGTATTGTATGTGTTATATTATTGTTCTCACCCACTGCCTTCCTACATTTAGTTTATTTCTACTCGTGCCCATGCCAGGAATTTATATAAATATATTTTTTACCAATTACACAACTTTTTTGCAGATTACTCGATGGGTACTCATACATGCCCAACCCATTACAGGGCATTGCTTTGGTGAATCCAAACTAACCCTTTAAAACGGCAAAGTCACACAATATCGAGGCAGTGGTAGACCACCAACTCCTGTGTTCTTCGAAGTAAAATCACTTTGCCAAAAGGAGTTTGGTTGATTTGGAGAGAGCGACATTTGGCTCATGTAACAGTGGTGTTCCGTTGGAAGAGGCCGTGTGTTAGCAAGGTAAATTGATGAAAATATTTGAAATATAGCGTACAATTTGACTGATATAGATTTTTTTGGGTGGACCTTGTCCACAGCAGAACATTGTTTAGCTTCCTACACCAGTACTCCAGACTATCCCTTTAAGTAGAGCTGTTATGATTTGCTGCTGCTGAAAAAATAAACTTATTATGACCACATGTTTGTTGTTTTTGAACATAAATTCTCATGTTTCCTGATTTAGATGCCGCTCCACCCGGTCCTCGACAGCCTGGTCAATGAAGTCATTAACTTAGCCTTTAAGCACTTTAGATACAAAGAGGGGTAAGCTCTTCTCTTCTCTCTGCACTGTTCCTCTTCTCTTTCACTTCTTTTCTTTACGTTTCTCTGAGGTTTGTTTTTCTTTGTGTTCTGTTGTGTTTCCCACAGGTATCATGGTCCTAACACTGGCAACATGCACACTGTAGCAGACCTCTATGCTGAAATCATAGGAGTATTAGCCCAGTCCAAGTGAGTAGCAAACACACTATGCTATGATTATATAATTGAATATTACTGTTTTTGTGGTTTCCATCTGTCGTCACTGGCTGTTAAGTCTTCACTCTCTGCTCCGCTGGGTTTTGGTGTCATGCCACATCGTGATGGTGTGTTACCATTCCTAATGCCTTCCTGCTAAACATCTCCCGCTTCAAGAGGCTGGAACGTACTGTAGGGACGACACACTTTTGGACAGGTCCCCTTCACACCAAACTAGGACTGGAAATTGATGTCTGTTTATTTGAAGTTTTCAGATCATTGCAGCAAGGAGCAAACCCTTAAAATAGAGATACGGTTGGTGAGCACAGTGCATGCCTCCTCTCCAAAGTACACTCTGCTTAATTTCCTTCTCCGAGAGGCTTTTTATAGCGATCTTTACTTTTCTCCGAGGTCAAGAAAGAAACAAAGAGGTCAGGATTGTTACTCTAAATGGACATCATTCAGATATAATTCATGGTTTTATTTCGAGTAGTTCAGAGAGATTGATGCTGTTTTAAGGACTGAGTTCTTCCAACAAAGGTTCATTTAATCTAAGATTAGTTCTAATCAGAGTTTGGCAAAAATAGGGTTAAAATGAGTAAATACAGATGTGATACAGATGTAGAGAAAAACTAATCTCACTTTATTAAATCCAAGTTTATTGATGTAAGCTGAAATCAAATAAGAGTTTGATCAACATGGAGATACTTCCTTTCCAAAATAAACAAATAAAATAAAAGAATAAATTCATGTGCTGTTTGGATGTACTGACTGTAAAGGAGGAGAGAAAACCATTAACATTTGGCTGCTCTGTACTCCTTTGCTACAAAATGCTGCACTGTTTGCTAGCTAGCTAAAAAGTTCATGAAATATTACATTGTGTGCTAGCAAGCTAAAAAGTTAAATATATATAAATCTTCTTTTCTAGCTAGGTAAAAAGTTAAACCATTGCATTGTTTGCTAGCTAGCTAAAAAAATTAACAAAATTTAAAAAACTTCTGTTGTTTGCTAGGTAGCTAACAAAATGTCAGTTTGTTTGCAAGCTAGGTAAAAAGTTGTAAAATGTTACGCTGTTTACTAGCTAGCTAAAAATTTAACAAAATCTGACATTATTTGCTAGCAAGCTAAGAAAAAACGGTACAAAAAACTTCTGCTGTTTGCTAGGTCGCTAAAAAGTTAACAAAACATTACATCCTTTGCTCGGCCGGTAAAAAAGTTAACAAAATGCTAGGCTGTTAGGTAAGTTAGGTAAAAGGTTGTTAACAAAATGTTACATTGTTTACTAGCTTGCTAAGAAGGTAAACAGCCATTGATTTTTTTGCTAGCAAGCTAGCTAAAACAGTTGTTTGCTGGTAAGTTAAAGTGTTCCATTGTTTTGTAGCTTGTAAAAGAGTTAAGAAAACATTACATTGTTTGCTGGTAAGTTAAAGTGTTCCATTGTTTTGTAGCTTGTAAAAGAGTTAAGAAAACATTACATTGTTTGCTCGTTAGCAAAAAAAAAGACAACCAAACATTGCATTGTTATTGTTATTAGCTAACTAAAAAAAATCACAAACCAGCTGTTGAGTTAGCCTAACCATGATGGCTCAGCAGAGAATAATTTTTCTCAGTCCGTCTCTAAACAGCAGCTATTCTAAAAGCTAAACCTCTTCAAATGTAAGTTAATAGTGGATCACGTGAGAGTAAATGAGAGTTTAGCAGAAATAAATTTAATTTGGGTTTAGAGTAAACTAAACTGAGGTTTAAAGAAAGGTTAAAATTTAATCTTTCTTAATTTTAAGCTCATTTGAAAGTTTGATGCAACATAATTTAGAGGTAAACCATGATTTAATCAGGATTAATAATTAAAACTAGTCCTTGTTAGTGTAAATGTGGTTTCTCAATCACTGTCAGTAGAAATAATAAACAGTTTGTCCTCACATGAGCTGCAGAAACAGCTGTATTCAGTGGACAGACTTCTCTACTCGCTGCCAGCGAAGAGGTTAAGAGATGCTCATAGGAGCTCCCATGATGAATTATCTTCTAAATTTAGACCGGCTGAAGAATCCCATCTCTGGTTCAATTTGGGCAGGGGATCAGGTGTTAGATGAGGAGCTCATCTTGGCACACAGACTCACAGTCTGTATTTTCAGGGTAAGACGAGGGGGTGATATTTTTGGGAAGCGAGCTCCCTGAATATTGTCACTGTATTCTCTCAGCGTCACGACTCTGAGTCGAGGAAGTTTTTTGTGGAAGTGCTGATTTGGGATTTGTCTGACTGAGTTATGCAGGCGCGTCTTTATATAGAAACTCATTTCATTTTCTTTTTTTTTTTTGTTCTCTCAGGTTTCCCGCTGTGAAGAAGAAGTTTATGACTGAGCTGAAGGAGCTGCGGCAGAAAGAGCAGAGTCCATATGTGGTCCAGAGCACCATCAGCCTCATCATGGGGGTCAAGTTCTTCCGCATTAAGATGTATCCTGTCGAGGATTTTGAAGCCTCTTTTCAGTTCATGCAGGTACAACAATTGACTCCTGTCAGTGGTCCCAAATAATTATCATAAACCTGCCACAATAACAAATCATACAGCTGCTACAATATAATCTGATTATACTGGGAGTTATTAGACACATTTTTTCTGTCCTGATACTGATTCTGATACCTGAACTCTGATGCAGAGTGGTGCAAAACATATATGTACAAGACGCTGCTGACACCAGCTACTATCGACATCAAAACAGCCCTATATGCTAAGCTATACATTCACATTCTCGTATCTTATCCCACACATTTTGCTCTGTGCTCCGTTATTAGTTGAGCATGTTTGGTACCCAGAGGAACCTCAGTCAGCTTTCTCCTGCCCTGTTTCCTGTATTTAGATATGCAGTGTGCGAGGCTTGTTTATGTTGAAAAGAAAACCAAATATTATGAGCAAATAAGATGATGGGGGACCTGTAAAAGTGACATATAGATATAGTCACATCTTAAGTTAGCTAATGTTAGCAAAATGCTAGCTAACATTTGATGCAGAAATTGGTGTTAGCTCAGTTTGCCGCCTGTTCTGCATAACACAGGATCGTCCTGTAATGAAAAATAAAAGGCACCGTCCCTTCCTGAATCAAGACAGGATGCAGTTTTTCCCATTTTCGTGCACACCCTACTTTATTGAATAACACTAGGCTTTCAGATGCTTGGGAGACATGAGAAATAATAAAACCAAATAAACCTTTTTTAGTTTTTGTGGAAGAGAATGACATCTAGCATGACAGGCAAGTTTTCTGTCACTCAACATCCTTGTTGCCATGGTTACAGAGGTTCAGATGAAGTTAGCTGCGCCATTTATTTTCTAATGGCTACAAATACTCTTATTGACTCTGCATTTCCAAAATTGATGCATAAAAAGCACAAATTGGTGCATTAAAATTCATCAGAACTCAGGTAATCAAACATATGACACCTGCCAGACACCCAGGGGGGCTGTTGGCAAGGTTAGTGAACGATTGTTGTAGATTAGCGAGCTAGTTAACATTAGCTAACTTATGCTTGTGATACATTGCTTTTGCAGGTTCTCCAGCATCATATTCAAACCATATTCAAAACTAAGTTTTCTCTCCAACATAGAGGAGCCTTAGCACAAAGCATACGTTAAGTGCAAGAAACAGGGAAGCAGAAAGTTGACCTGACCAGTGTGTAGAAATTATACGAGACATTCTCAGGATTTGCTGCCTTTTGACCTTGACTGTGTGTCTTATTAGCCTCAGCATGCAGTTTTGACTGTACAGTATGAAGTTTGTTTATCTTCAGTAAATCTTTTCATTCTCTGCATGTATAGTGGATTTAAAGTTCTCTAACTTTTTAAGTACTTTTTCAACCATTCACGACTGTCTTTTCTGCAGGAGTGCGCACAGTATTTCCTGGAAGTCAAAGACAAGGACATTAAACACGCCTTGGCGGGTCTCTTTGTTGAAATTTTGGTTCCTGTTGCAGCCGTAAGTTTTCTCCTCGTTCGTGTTTGCAAGCTTTACACAATGTTTAATTTCAGTGGTTAAAAAAAAGCTTTACTCCTGTGTGATTTTGTCCTAGGCCGTGAAGAATGAAGTGAACGTACCCTGCTTGAGGAACTTTGTGGACAGCTTGTACGACACAACCCTGGACTTGTCCTCCAGGAAGAAGCACTCTTTGGTTAGTTACCCAGAAGAAAACAAACTGACACTGATTGTTTGTTTTTGTACACCTCCGTTTTCACTCTCGACACCCTCTGCTGCGGGCTCAGATCGCTCGGATGCCTGTGGTCTCTGTGAATCCTCAAGCATCTCAAGGTCACTCTTGTGTAATGTCCTCTCGCAGCGTCATTGTCCACACTAGAAATAATTTACGAGTGAAGACAGGCCGCCTTTTCAAAGCATAAAACACAAGCATGAAAGCAGCGCCGTATACGGATGCTTATGTATGTACTGCAATGTCCTTTCCCTCAATAAAGTGTCAAAAAAGCATTTCACCGCAGCAGTTCACAGTGACATAAAGAGACAACAACCCTTATGGAACAGCAGTTTGCCCTCACAGACGCTCTACATTCCCCTGATGCAGCAGCGATTACGGCTCAAAGCCGTATTTTATGAGCGATGCGTCATCAGCAAAAAGCAGAAAACCTCATTATGTCTTCAAAAGAAAACCGGTTTACGTCTTAAATTGCACTTAAGCAGATACGGTTCAGAGATACGTGTGTAATTCCTCAAATTATCCACTCAGAGGACAACCTCAAGTATTCGATGTGGAAACTATATGCTATTTTTAAATGAGTTTGAAGCTATTGTAACAAGAGATCCAAACACTGTCTGTTCTCTTCGCAGGCGTTTTACCCGCTGGTGACGTGCCTGCTGTGTGTCAGCCAGAAGCAGTTCTTCCTCAACAGATGGCACATCTTCCTCAACAACTGCCTCTCAAATCTGAAGGTAATGTCACCTGGAAACCAGCAGCCATGAATTCAGACTACACTGGTCTTTGAGACTGAGAACTGTCTGGATGCATGAAAGCAGATACAGCTGTCAAATAATATTGGCACATGGGAGAAGTTAGCCTTCAGTACTTTCTGACAGAAAGGCTTTCAGAAGTCAGGTGGCATAGTACAAAGAGTGAGGTGCAGTTTGTGGCGGATGAGTGGTTTGCGGCCTGGCTGCCCAGTCTGTAGATTTTTTTTATTTCAGCGACCATATTAACACGTTAGGGCAGCCTCACAGCTGGCGTGATCAGCGCGGCTCACTCCTCACGCCTCATCAAGAGGTTCAGGGTTTCATTAGTCTCACATAGCCAGACGTCTCTCCACGCCACTCAGCGCTGGAGAGAGGTGTGGTTTCACACATGCACATCCTGCTATCGGGGAAAAAAACACTCTGCCCTGTTTGCATTTCTTTAAACAAATCACAGACGTCTTGGGCGGCGCTAAGCCCAGGACGCAGCGATAGTGCTGCTGCAAAATAGTGTCAAGAGGGAACTTTTTTTGGTGGAACATTTGCACGTCGGGAGACGAGCTCTGGCATTAAACTCACAGCTGCTAGCTTGTTTACATTCGCACCATTAGCGCCCCTAATTTTTCAATGTGTAGCTTGGAGGTTTTTTTGTTATTTCCTGGGGAATTTGAAAACATAGACAGGGACACTGCGATGCTGCTCGGAACAAGCGACCATTGGCAGGACTTATACCAGCAGTGTGCATCTGCTGAGTCAGACTAGGGTTTCTGCTATTTTTTTCACGTGATGCACGCATTTCTCAGCAAAAATATAAAGTAAAAATGAACTGTTGATAGTCATCGATATCATACCACCAAGATGGCTCCTTTCACCAGAGTTTCACTGTCTACATATGTGTAAAAAGATAAGGCTGTAACAGCACCACAGCAGAAACACTGTCTGTGTGGACGCCACGTGGTACAGAAGATCAGTGAGGTAGTGGTCATGCACTCGCACAACCAGGCAGTGTGTTAGAGGGGCGTTATTATTACAACAAATCAATTATTGTAACAAATCAACTTGATTAGGTTAAGGAAGAGATCGTTGTTTGGGTTAAAACGGCTTTCTGCCAGGAAGACCAGACGGCTAACTTCTCCATGTCCCACTTATTGCAGAGTGGTTCTGTCACTGACTTTCTTTATTTGCAATTTCATTACAGAGCAGAGATCCTAAAATGGCTCGTGTTGCGTTGGAGTCTCTGTATCGACTGTTGTGGGTCTACATGATCAGAATCAAGTGTGAGAGCAACACTGCAACACAGGGGTAAATATCTTGTATTACATTATATCATATAATGTGCTGAGCAGCCAAAGAGGTAAATATATGGACTGCATTTGCATTTTTTTCTCTGAGATATTAATTTCTCGATGAGTGTGTTTTTAGTTTTTTGTATGTATCAGTAAGTTACTCTGAGAACCCGGTGAAATCTGTGGGAGTCACATTTGTTGGTGCTAAAAATATTTGTGAAAAAATCTCTGGGTTTAAGGACAGACCACAGAGGTTAATTTAACCAGCGGTTTTACAACAAACCCTCCGTCCTTGTTACTGATTTTATTGGCGTTTGTAGAAGGAGGAATGCTCTGCAGGCCCGAGGTCGCATCGACACCAGACTGTCAGTGCTGGAGGCCCACAGGTTTATCAGCAGCTTACAGACAGTTATTATGAGCCCGAGCCCACACGAGAAATCCCAAACGGGTCAAGCCAGACTCTTTAAACGTGTTAATTAGGCCCAAAATAAACTCGTCCTAAAAATAAACCTCCTGTCGTGCAGTGAGAGCATTGTACGAAACAGTTCAATACAGCTTTCTGTGTAATTTTACACAACCTTTTAAAGCTTTAAATGCTCGTCGAAGGTGTCCTCATAACAGTGTCTCGTCTCTGTGTCCACAGTCGTCTCAGCACCATCGTAACAACACTTTTCCCCAAAGGATCCCGCAGCGTGGTACCAAGAGACATGCCACTCAACATCTTCGTCAAAATCATCCAGTTCATCGCACAGGTGAACGCAATGATGTGCTATAATGCACTATAGAGGAGTTAGAACAATTTTATTAAATGCAGCTCGCAGTTAAAACTAATGGGCGAATAAGAAATTTACAAGTTTTGTTCTTATGAGCACAATTTATAAGTGGCGGAGTCCTTTTTTATGAGTCGTGTGTAAATAGAATTAGTCTGCTATTATTCAAATCTAAGTTGTTCTCTAATGGATTCTGTGTTTCAACATGACGTAGCAAAATGTAAGAGGAAGTTAAGATAAGAATATAAAAATGTTCTCAGTATGTTTTATCTCATTGAAACTAGTAAGATGATAAAGTCTCCTGACGTCATATTAAACACATTTTCTCTTCTTGTTTCATCACAGGAACGACTTGATTTTGCCATGAAAGAGATTATCTTTGACCTTCTTTGTGTCGGAAAACCCGCAAAAGCCTTTAGTCTTAATCCAGAGGTACGAACTCTCAACATCCACTTAAAGGACCAGTGTGCAGGATTTAGTGGCATCTATTGATTGAATAACACCTTGACTCACCCTCCCCTTCCAAAGCATGTAGGAGAAGCTAGAGTGGCCATGAAACTCCCGAAAAACATGAAAGGCCGCCTGTAGAGCCAGTTTTTGTGTTGTCAGTTCTGGGCTTCTGTAGAAACTTTTGCTGGACGATATAAAGCGCTCATTCTAAGGTAACAATAACACAAAAAAATCTTATTCTATGGTGATTAGACACTAATAAACACAAACTTTACATATATATATTTTATATATTGTCATTTGTGCCACATTCTGCTCATAGATCAATCTAAATCTTACACACTGGACCTTTATATGAGGTATTTATAGAAAACTATTGAAAATATGCCAATAAAAACCTACTGTTGCTCGGTAACTTCCTGTAACTGTAGTAACTGCAGGTACAATTGATTTTTTGATAGAGTTTCAGTGTCAGTTTCCCAGCAGGAGTATTAATGCAACATTGTAAATTGATAACAAACAGCTGCAACATTAAGTGTGCTCTCTGTTGCAGAGGATGAATATTGGTCTGAGAGCATTCCTGGTCATAGCCGATAAACTGCAGCAGAAGGACGGCGAGCCCCCCATGCCTAACACTGGTTGCACTTTACCCTCTGGGCACACACTCCGAGTGAAGAAGACGTACCTGAGCAAAACGCTGACGGATGACGAGGCCAAAGTCATCGGTGAGTGAGACAGGCAGACAGACGTGGCAAAAGTACACATATTTGTTCGTCAAGTAGAAGCACTCCAAGTATAAAGTCGTCCTCTGAAGGACATTTCTACCAGATGTTTCTGCAAAGACAACTGAACCTCACCTTTTCTCCACCAATGAGTCTCCCTCTCTGCCTGCTTTGTCTTGTTACGTCCTTTACACCGTTTTCTTCTTACGTCTTTTTACGTCGTTTTCATGTCATTACATCTTGTGTCTTCTTACGCCTTATATCATTTTCATCTCGTTAAGTCTTTTAGGTAGTTTACGTCTTGTTGTGTTGTTTGTCTTCTTACGTTTCATGTTGTTATGTTGTTTGGGTCTTCTTATGTCTTGTTATGTCAATTTCATTTTGTTACGTTGTTCTTGTGGTCTTAGGTCGTTTTGGTCTTGTTTTGGTCGATGCCATGTTACATTGTTTACGTCTTGTTGCAGCTTTTTCGTCTTGTTACGTTGTTTATGCCTTGTTACGTTAATTTCTTGTTATATTGTTTTCATCTTGTTAAGTCCTTGACGTTGATTACGTCTTTTTATGTTGTTTTCGTCTTGTTACGTCATTTATGCCTTGTTACGTAATTTTTTCTTATTACGTCGATTTTGTCTTGTTGCATCATTTTTATCTTACTACATCTTGTTGCATTGTTTTCATCTTGTTACGCTGTTTTCATCTAGTTACGTCATTTTTGTCTTGTTATGTTGTTTTCATCTTGTTACGTTGTTTTCATCTAGTTAAGTACTTTATGTTTATTACGTTTTCTTTTGTCGTTTGTGTCTTGTTGCATTATTTCGTCTCATCATTTACATCTTGTTTCATCAGTTTCATCTTGTTGCTTATTTTTTCTTTTACATTGTTTTCGTCTTGTTACGTTGTTTTTGTCTCATTATGTCTTTTATGTTGTTTTACATCTTTTACATTGTTTTCATCTCACTGCGTCTGTCATGCGTGATATGTTAGAAACACAAATACCTTAAAACTAAAGTAACAAGCCTGTTTTGAAAATATAAGGCGAGCAGCAGTAACAGTGATATTTTTCATTGTCATCTTCTTCAGGGATGTCTCAGTATTATTTCCATGTGAGGAAGGCTATTGACAACATCCTGAGACACCTGGACAAGGAGGTGGGACGCTGCATGATGATGACGAACGCTCAGATGTTGAACAAGGAGCCGGAGGACATGATCACGTACGTGCACACGTCACTCTGTCATCCTTGCTGCCAAAAACATTCAAAAGTTGGCAAAACTCCAGAGTAACTCAGCAGAGGAGTGTTAAATGTGGTCACAGATCCATCATTAAGTCTTAATAAACTCTGTATGACAGTTAAACAACAAGCTTGATCAGTTTGCACCTGACAGTTGAAAACATCTTTCGCAGTCAACCTTAATAAAATGTGATCTTTTCAGAGGTGAAAGGAAGCCGAAGATCGACTTGTTCAGGACGTGTGTCGCTGCCATTCCTCGCATCCTGCCTGACGGGATGTCCAAACCAGAGCTCATAGACCTGCTCTCACGGTGAGTCGCCTCTGTGGGGGGAAAACCCCTTCATAAGGTTGACAAAGCACTGTCAAAGACAGCTTGACAAGATAATTAACTCAGATCTAATCCAGTGTTATTAATGTTTGTTTGGAGAAACAAACGCGTACAATGCAGGGTGAGAACCTGAATTTCCTGCTGCCCCAGTTTGTGTCTGACCCAGTTTTTTATTGTGTATAACCACTATAATGTCAACATCTATTAAAAAATGATGTAGTATATAAAGTTTAAATTTTCATGACTATATTTCAATGCGTGAAGACTCAGATTCAAGGACTATAATAAATCTCAGTCTACTTAGCATTTGATAAATCTCTTGTCTTATGAAAAATGTACTTTCAATCCATAAATAACACCATAGTTTCAGTTATGATCAGTTCTTTTCAGTTTATTTTCTTACACTTGATGATTATTTTAGCGGCAACTGGAAGCTTGACAGCTCGTCTCATTTTATGCAGCGGGCTGAATTAAAGAAAGGACTCAGTGGAGTTTTTTTCTGCATCTCAGATGAGTTTCACAGATGAGACAGATACGATGTTTGCACTGTAAAAAATCCTTTACTAAAGAAACAATTTATGGCCTCAAAAGACCCTTAGTTAAAAGATACCTGTTGAGCTAATTTTTTGTTTTTCTTCATGTCGTCTGTCAGATTGACGATCCACATGGACGACGAGCTGCGACTCATAGCCCAGAACTCCTTGCAGAGTCTGTTGGTGGATTTCTCCGACTGGCGTGACGACGTCCTGTTTGGATTCACCAACTTCCTGTTACGAGAGGTCCAGGACACTCACCAGGGACTGTTGGACACCTCCCTCAAATTACTGCTGCAGCTGCTCACTCAGTGGAAACTGACGCTGGCCGCCCCGGGGAAGAGCTACGACACCGCCAAAGTACACACCGCAGAGGTACGCACACCTTTGTGTCTATTACGTCACACTTACTCTAAATAAATAGAAATCTGATGGACTGATTTGTCTTTTTAATCATGTTGTTTTATGTTTTATTGTGATGTTTTTTGTCATAGCTGCTGCAGACCGGCTCCAGTCTGAAGATCCCTGCGGAGCGCGGTCCTCACTCCACCGTGCTGCACGCCGTGGAGGGACTGGCGCTCGTCCTGCTCTGCTCCTGTCAGCTGAGCACCCGCAGACTCGCCATCGCCATCCTCAAAGAGATACGAAGTCTCTTCATGACCATCGGACAGACTGAGGTAAAACCAGACGCAGTTAAACTCTGGTGACAGAGTACAGGACAGTTTGATGAGTTTACAGACTGTGACTTTATGCTCCGTCACCTGCAGGATGATGACAAACCAATGATAGAGATCATGGACCAGCTCAGCCCTGTAATCCTGGAGAGTTTTGTCAACGTCGCCGTCTCAGACACGGTCAGTTTAACTCTGGAGTTTATTCTCACTGTATTAATTTCATGTGATCATTCTCATTACGTACTTTCATGAAAAGATCAAGTGTCGTATTACAGAAACTTTCTAGCTTGCAGATTCTATCTGAACTGTTTGGTAACCATGGAAATTATGGTTACAGGACCAGATTTAGGAAAGAAGCCATAACAGATGAACAGTTCCTAAATCAATGTTCCTATCCTTTCTTAAGATAGGAAAAGTATAATAACACAAGCTTGCTAACTTCTCAAAACCTTAAATAAACTATCCTAACTTTAGGATAACTGTTAAGCTGCCTCAACTTTCACTTTTCCACCTGTAGTTGTGGCTAACTTACTAACTAGCTAACGGTGGTGCTCACTAACTGCAGCTAACTGTTGTGTTCGCTAACAGTAGTTAACTGTAGTGTTTGCTAACTGTTGTGTTAACTAATAATAGCTAACCGTAATATCAGCAGTAACAGTAGTAAATAGGAGTTTGATAACAGTAGCTAATGGTAGTGTTAGTCAACTTAAATTTGTATCGCTGGTGTGTTGTTGCTATTGATGCTGGACACAGTTGTCCTAACTTTAATTTTTCCACCTGTAGTTGTAGATAACTTATTAACCCGCTAGCTCTATTGTTGACTAACTGTAGCTAATAGAAGTGTTATGGATGCAGCAGACTAACAAGCTCACTTTTCCATCTGTAGTAGAGGCTAACTTACTAACAGTAGCCAATGCCAGTCTTTAAAAACTCTAGCTAACAGTAGCTAACGGTAATTTTAGCCAACTTGTTTAATATAGCTGCTCTGTTACTGCTTTTAATAGATGCTGGATACGTCAGAGACTAACATTTGTTAAAAGAGAAAGTAGTGAGACAAAGAATAATGCCGAGATCAGACTACATGATATTTTTATCTTTTAAGAGCGATGTAGGATTGAGTATTTAGGATTTCCTAACCTAAGGTAGGATAGGATGAAGTAAAACAAGATAGGACTCCTGAAGTTAGTTAGGATTTGCTTCTGTAACACCAAATTTGGAAAAATTCTCTCTTAGACTCCTCCTGTCTTAAAACCTAAGACAGTCTGTAGAGTCTGTAATACGGCCCCCTGGTGTCATTTAAACATGACAAAACTGCTTGTTACACTGATTGTACAACAGAAGCTTAAGTTAGTTATCCAACATGTAAAAACTGAATGAACAGCTGGAACTGAGCAGCTGTTGACCTTTTGACTCTCGTTTATGTAATCACCAAGCTGTCATCATGACACTAAGAATACAGATTTATTGAGAAGGGGATAATACAGTAATATTCATTACTGAATTGTGTTTCTAAATATATCCCCCATATTTCCCTTAATAACACATTTAAAATGATTGTCTTTAAACAGAGACAGAAGAAATGCTGTTAATCTAACACAGTCATGACCTTTGACCTTTGACCTCCACCTCGCCGTTCTCTTGTTTGCAGGCCGCCCTGCAGGCCGGACACCACGTGGACCTTCAGTGGCTCGTGGAGTGGAACGCGCTGCTCGTCAACAGTCACTATGACATCAGGAGCCCCTCACACGTGTGGATCTTTGCCCAGTCTGTGAAGGACCCCTGGGTGCTGTGTGTCTACAGCCTCCTCCGACAGGACAACCTGCCCAAACACTGTCCCACCGCTCTCAGCTACGCCTGGCCCTACGCCTTCACCCGGATGCAGATGCTCATGCCCCTGGTAGACCCAAAGTAAGTGTCCTCTAACACTTAACTAACCATGAAACACTTACTCTACTTTCAGCAGAGAGGAGCCCCAGCACAGAAGCTAAGCTATGAACTAAAAGGTTCCTTCAGCTTGTTGTTGTCTGCATTTCCACCCCGGTCTAAAGATCCACAAAGATTAGGAAAATTAGTCCTCTGATGTATGACAAAAACAACAGCTGTTTGCTCAAGAAGGCCTGAACTTCGTGGTGGGTCCGTCTGTTGTATACTTTGTTTTGTAACTCCATGTTGAAGTACAGTGGAGAAAAAACAAACAGGTTTGTGGCTGCAGATTTATAAAAATGATGTCTGAAGTGCTGGAAGCTCGTCACCTCCAAAGTTCCTGTACTTTTGGAAAAAAGGGGGTTTTCTGGGGGTAAAATAATGTAATTTATTACATGGCTTTGTTAAATACTTGATTCTGATTACAGCACGCTCAGGTCTGTTATTTCTGTATAACAGACTGTTGCTATGGACACAGTCCTGGTCATTGACTCTGGAGGAGCAATAAAATAATTTTTAAATCCTAAAAATCATTTCAAAATTAATATTTTGTGTCAAATTACCACGTCAGGGTTGATTTCGCAATAATGACCTGCTAGCTGTGCATTATCCTTTACTTTAGAGTTCCCTCTAAAGGTTCCTAGTCCCTGGGGAAAGTTCTTGCGGTGGAAACAAGAACTTGGCCACCAAAAAAAAAATCAAAAATCAATTTCAGTGGAAGTGTACTTTTTCCCTTGCCATCAGACAGCCTTTTGCGATGGGAAACCGTCATCAAATATCGCTCTTACTCACCCAAACCAGACTCTCTTTGCGAAATCATTTATTTTACCTTGCAGAACATGGGAGTTGCTGGTTTACTGCTGCATCAGTCTGTTAGTTTGTTTGTGTTATTGTGTCACTTTTGTGTTTTAAAAGGATAGTTTGGATTCACCAAAGTCACAAAATAACACGAACAAACTAATCGATCAAGGCTGTGGCAGACCAGCAACTGCTGACTCCTGTGAGGTAAAATTACTGATTTCACCCACGGAGTTTGGTTGATTTGGAGAGAACGATATTTGGCTTATGTAACAGCAGTTATAAATATAAATTTTTCTGCTGCCTTGTCCACAGTAGTACACTGGTGAGCTTCCTCCAGGACTCCTGCTGCTTCTCCAAACTTTGGGCGAACTATCCCTTTAAGTATAGCCACCTGATACCAGAACCTCACTGCAAATGAAATGTTAAAAACATCTCAGGTAAAAATAATCTTTTTCTTTATGATTCACCAGTAACCCAGTGTACGCGAAGAAGACCAGCACGTCCGGCAGCGGGGACAATTACGTAACGCTGTGGAGGAACTACCTGATCCTTTGTTTCGGGGTGGCCAAGCCCAGTATCATGAGCCCGGGCCATCTGAGAGCGTCGACACCTGAGATCTCTGCCGCCACGCCTGACAGCGGTGTCAGCTACGATAACAAGGTAGCTGCCTCCTCGCCCTCCGGCCTCATGAATTCCCCGCAGTGCTTTGTCTCTCCAGGATCAGGTGTTCATACGCAGCTTGTTGACATTCAAACTGGAAGCATCAGATTACACAGCAGCCACCTGATATCGTTCTGAACTGTAGAGACGCTCGTCTGAATGCGGCGCCGTGTAATTAGTGCTGTTTGAAGCAGCGTTTGTGCGACTGAACGGTCCCGTGTTTGATGTTTCAGGTTATCGGGAGCCCATCTGTGGCCTGGCTTCTGAAGCAGTTGGTCCCACTGATGAGGGCAGAGAGCATCGAGCTGACGGAGTCATTAGTTCTGGGCTTCGGTCGCACCAACTCCCTGGTGTTCAGGTATATCACAGAACACGTTCTAATTGTTCTAATCGGATGAATTTTCTTTATCCTTACTAACCAGTTTCAACTCAAATGTCCTCTGAAAAATGATGATTTGTTTTCTTAATGTTTGCATGTGATTGCACTCTTAGAAATTAAGGTGCTAACTAGAACCATAAAGGGTTCTTCAGCTTGTCCCCACAGTAGAGCCCTTTTTGTTTCCTGGTAAAACCTTTTATAAAGATTCCACTTGAAACCCTATCAGAGAGTTCTATGTAGAACCCAACATAAAGGGTTAGACCGAGAACCATCTGTGCAAGGTTTCATCCAGAACCTCCGATAAGAGGTTCTACAGAGAATCCTTCTATGGTGTAATGGTTCCACTCAGAACCCTCTCTGGGGTGCTCCATCCAGATCCTTTTCACCTTCTAAGGGGGCTCTACGGAGAACCTTTTTATCTTCAAAGGGTTTTATTTAGAACCCACAGAGTTGGTTCTACCAAGAACATTTTAATATTCCAAGACTTTTATGTAGAAGCCACCCAGGAGGTTCTACCATTTTTTTCTCTAGAACATAATCAGGGGATTCTACAGAGAACCTTTTTAAAAGGTTCTTAATGATTGTTTTTCACTTTTTAAAAACTTGCAAAGCAAGTAGTTAATTAATTGTCAATAAGATGTTTTAAATGTTGGCACATAGATTATTTATAAAGGGGAGGAAATGTTTAATTTAAAGAAAATGGTGATTAATTAGCTTTCCAAAATATTTATATATGTTTGCCCATTTAAGGGTTGAAGGTATATTAAATGAACATTTGTGTCACATTAACATTTATTTCAATCATCACTTTTGACCCAGTAGAAGTGTCTGCAGAGACTCTGACCTCTGACTGTGTTTCCTTATTTTGTCATTTTTTATCTGTTCTCTGGGCGCTTTACCAGCACAAAACCTCCTGGAAATCCTGGAAATGAGACTCAACAATCATCATGTTTTTGTGTTTACAAACAGCTCAGACAAATCGTCCTGATTTACTTCTTTTCCATTTAGTGCTGCAGAGCCTTTTTAGCAGCACCTTCAATGGAACTGAACCTAAATTAGTATCATCGGTAACACCTGTGTTTATTATTTCATGTCAAAATGTCAAACAGGTCTGTTGTAGCATCATAATATTTTAGCTGCTGATTGTAGCTGTGTTTTTCTCTTTGTCTCTTTTTAATGGGACACGGCCAGTCAGATGAAAGTTAGAGCACAATGCATTTTATTTTCTCTGAAGTTAAAGTGCATGTTGACCTGCTGTATCTGGGTGGATTTAAAGTGGAGATAAACAGAGGATTATAGCTGAGTGGTGCCTTGTTGCCATTTACAGCTTGCATCCAAATTGTTCCCTAAAAATATGATTTTAGCTCCCTTTTCCTTGAAAATACCAACAACAGCCCCCCTGCGGTTTAATTTTGTCCATTTAGCTGATTGTTTAAGCTGGTTGTTGTTGATAAAGCATTTTATTTTTACCTCATGATGACTTGTTTATTGTTATTTTCACCGTCTGCACACAGGGAACTTGTGGAAGAGCTGCATCCCCTCATGAAAGAAGCCTTAGAAAGAAGACCTGAGGTGGGTCGATTGTATTTTAGAGCTTTTTCACTTAATCTATCAGTTATTTTCTTGATTAATCGATTTGTTTTTTGGGCCATAAAATGGTGAAAAGTCCAAGAGGATATCCTCAAATGTCTTGTTTTGCCCACAACTCATTCAGATATAAGATATTCAGTTTACTGTGATAAAGGAGTCGAGAAACCAGAAAATATTCACATTTAAGAGGCTGAAGTCACTGAAGTTTTGCTGTACGGATCAAACCAATATATCGAAATAGTTGGGAATTAATTTAATGATAGACAAGTAATTGATTAATTGATTAATCTTTGCAGCTTATTGTACTTCAGGAAAATATTTACTGTTGGATTTAATCTGTTAATGAACCAGATAGTGGGGCTGTAATGCCATCAGAGAGCTGGAGCGTATCAGAAAATCTCAGGCACTAAATATAGATTAATGATGTTATTACCAGGAATTCAGTTCTCAGGATTTTTATTAACGATTTTTCGCAGAACAAGAAGCGGCGTGAACGAAGAGACCTGCTGAGGCTTCAGCTGCTGCGGATCTTTGAGCTGCTGGCTGATGCAGGCGTCATCAGTGACAGGTTAGTACGGCGTCAGCTGATGCATTACAGGCCGACGCTGCACACTTTCACACTCACGGTGCACGAGAGCGGAGCACAATTAAACTGTTACTGGACCAAATATCAGAATCTTCACCACAAGGTAAAAGCAGCTTAGCAGCATAGAGAGATGGAGCAGGCACTTCCTGTGTGTTGCACTGAATAATTTCCAGGTCCTCTCACATTTGCACTTAGCCGTAGCTGCAAGGCGCTGCACAAGGATTTAGTAGGTTAGCGACCTCACATGATCACACAAGGTTTCACGGGGAGCCTCTCGACAAAGTTGTGTAAACTAAATGCCACTAGAGAGAATAACCCTAGAGAAAAATAATATTAGGGATACATTTTCAAGAACTGTTGCTCCTGTTACTTTCTTCCTTGGAAGACTTTTCAAGAGGTGATTAATAATGTAGCTGGATATTTTCTGTCCTTCAGCCTGTATGGATGAAGGTGTGTGATAAAT
>JAJHUR010080669.1:0-29954 GCA_027495735.1 Lutjanus campechanus | reverse complement strand
TCATATTATATTATACTATAATATATATTATAGTGACCACTGAGTAGAACAGAGCAAGAGGTGGGAGTAGTTTAGCTTGTGCTTATAAATACAATTATTCTGTATACTTGAATGATGGAAAACTGTATAAGGATATTTCACAAGTTCAGATAAATTGCTGTATCTGCACTTTCCCCAAGTCAGAGTTTTGTTCTTACACCAGTAGTTTTACTTGTATCTCAGTAATATAACGGTACTTCTGCTTGAAAGCCAGTTTTCCCACCAATGGTATGTTTAGATAAACATCAGTGCATTTGGTCACGAGCGTTGCCAGGCATTTATTGGAATTTACTGCTATCATGTGACAGGGTCAGGATGCTGTTCTTCCTCATGACTGGAGGAACTAGGGACTGGACTCAACCGTACAGCTCATTTATGGTTAATGAAAAGTTTCCTGTGCATGAACATATCAATTTAGCAAGGAGCTCTGAAAAAAAGGAAATGCAACCAAATATCCAACATTATATTGTCATATAAAACAAAATCACTGCTAACTATCGGAGCCACACACCATTAATGAATGAATACTGGATGGAATATAAATTATAGAAAGGTTGTCACTTTCCTTCAAAGTCCAAAAAGATTTTTTTTTTTTTTTTTTCCAGATTTGGACCAAGTGGATTGAGTAAATTAAACCCCGAAATACTTTAGTGGACTTGAATGAAGGAGAATATAATGCAATTTATAACAGCAGGTTGCACATAATCCATTTTCCCTTTTCAACCCTTTGTAGTATGAAAGCTTTACATATTCGATTGTGCATAATTAAAGCTAATGCCGTAAACGAAAACATCTGTAAAAGTCAGGCTGTAAAATGTTTATCAAACATACTGCTTTTTGTGTTTATTTTAAATGTGCACAGTGCTGTGTGAATTAACTTGCAGTAATACTGATAATGTGTAAAATGTTTAATGTAGAATAAATGCTTTTCCAAAAGAATGAAATAAATTTACTGCTTACTAATATTGTCTGAATATAAAGTATTCCATAAACTTCCTATTCTCACTCAGTGGATCAGATTTGCCATTAATCAATAAGATGGATATAAATCCCAGAAAAACCTGAAGGTTTACTGACTGATTGAAAAATGTTCAGTTGAATTTGAAACAGTTCAACATTTAGTTTCAAAGCATCAGCTGTAAAACTGCGATATGTGTCTTTAACCATGCAGGAAAGAAATATTTTCCCTTTGCTTTTGACATTCTTCTTATGTCGTGTCGTGTGTGTAAATTTCCTCGGACTGAATTTACCATATCACATCTAAAGCGTGTTCACAGTTAATCTTGTCATTGGGTTGCTAGGGCTTCCAGCAGGGACAGCTGACAGCTGATCATTCTTTGGTAGAAAGAAAATAGTTCCTACTTGTATTTTTGATTTTGGGGTGAACTGTCCCTTTAACTAATAATGTTAATGCTGCATGAATTAAGATTAATCAGTTTGTAAGTTGTGTAATAATAACAGCAGTACAGCATTTTCCCATGCAGTTTGTGTCAACTGCTCTTGTTTTCATGTGGCAGATTCCAGTGTTTAAAGGAGCTGCTAAGCCCATCCTCGGGATCAGCATCGATGCGGGACACTTTCACGGACAGGACGGGCTGGGAGACGCTCCTGACCCCAACGCTCCTGGCCTGGACCTGGTTCAGAAGGAGGGTGCTGTGTCAGCTATGATCAGGATCGTCAATGAGAACCCAGGAGAGGTGAGAGATGTGACACGACTGTGTGTCTGCATGTGTGCTTTTTTTTTCAGATCTTTAAGCATCTGTGCTTTTTAATTCCCTAGGTATCTCTGGTTGCTACGGCGCCTCTTACCAACCTGGCTCTGGCTGTGAGAATGGATCCATCGCTACCAAGCAAACTCCGAGGACTTTACATCATGGGAGGCAACACTGAATGTCAGTAAAATCATGAATTTCTGAATTTTAGCTAAAGGTGGTTAATGTGACATGTTATTAGAGGGCCACTGTCACCTACTGTGACTAGATCGATTAATTTATTAGTTTGACAGAAAATTTGTAATTGATTATTAGCCTAGTGATGAGTGCAGATGTTGAGGAAATTAATTAGTTTTTAATTCAAACGCAGTTAATAAAGTGGTTATATTTAATTACAAATAGATCATTGATAGACTGAAATGAAAAGTCTCATTGTGATAATATTTTCAGCCATATTACCCAATATTAATTTCTAGTATTGTCCAGACAAAGAGATTAATTAATCAAGACAATATTAATTGACAGTGATTGTTAATTGCAGCCCTAACTGTGAGACCCTTGTTTGTAATTCTGTTCAAATTAATTATGTAAGTTAAGGTTATTTGTTGTGGCACCTTTCACAGATACAAAGTAAGAAAGTGCTTTACATCAATTAAAAAAATACACTAATAAAAAATAATATTAAAAAAATAATACAAACTTAAGGATTCAAATCCTTGTCTGTCAGGTGTTCTCATTATTCTGTCTACTTGCTGTAGTGGTGGCGTTCAGTGGTATTCTGTTTTTTGCTCCTTCAGCTCGTGGAAACACCACAGTATGTGGCGAATTCAACTTTGCGGCTGATCCAGAAGCTGCCTACATTGTTCTGAACGACTACCAGTGTCCCACCTACTTGGCCTGCTGGGAGTTTACCTGCTACAGCAAGCTGCCCTGGGTAAGGATTCCTTTTACACGTTCTAACATAGATTTATAAGGTTATTTACTGCATATGACCTTTGTAATAAACTAACACATCAATGATCTCATCATCTCTCTTGGTGTTGACAGGAGTTTTGTGATGCCTGGTTGGCACAGGACACGGATAAAGCTCGCTTCATGGCACGGATCTTTCGCCACAGCATCGAGGCATCAAAAAGCGAGCGCTTTGAGAAGGAGTTTGTCGACGGCACAGGTTTCGTTTCCTGTGACTCGTACGCCGTGGCAGCTGCCATAGATGATTCTTTTATCATCGAAAGTGACAATTATCCAGTGAGTGTAGAACTGATGGGCATGCACACCAGGGGCATGATGATAGTGGACACTGTGGACCGCCTGAAGAAGACTCACAAGGCTGTCATAATAAGGAAGGTGGATATGAAGAAGTTTGAGCAGATGATGATGGCTGCTTTAAAATAACCACTCTGAACACATCATAGAGGCGGTAGTAATCACTAGGAAAGTGTTTCCATTCACATATTTTAACTCTGACTTCAGTCTTTTCTGGGAACGCAGGCAATTGTTTAATGACGACAGTATACATCCAGATTGGCTGGGGGTAAAATCTCTATCCTCAAATATTTCGTACTGTGTCGCTCACCTGGGAGACGCCCCATCAGAAGTCTCGCATAGTCAAAACATCCCCTCTCTGCCCACTCATTCTGACCAGTCCTGCCACTACGAAGGTCCCCAGGGTCCTAGCACCAATCAAATTGGTTCTGCATGTTTTTCCTTCTTGGTTCATGTGGAACCAGGGCCCTCAAACAACAATTGCAATTTTCTAGCCATTTACAATAGGTCATCAAGTAGTTTTGGGAGGGTAAATTCATACTGTAAGATAGGTCCCATTCCAGTCCATTTAACTAAAAGACCTCATAGACCATTTTTAAAATCCATGTTGCCTCAGTCTCGTAGAGTTAAGCTTCAGCAGTCTTGTAGTGGAGTAAATTTTAACAACCTCTTATGTATCCCAACATCTAGTAACTCTGCAGATCTAGAATTTTCACTTCTAAATATCAGGTCCCTTGTAAATAAAACGTTCTTAATTAATGATCTGATTTTAGACCATCAGTTTGACTGTCTATTTTTAACTGAAACCTGGCTAAATACAGATGCGTCTGCAGCTCTTATTGAAACTGCCACACAAAATTATAATTTCTCCTGTTCCATTGGAAAAGGGAAGAGGGGCGGTGGCACAGCCACTATTGAAAAGCTTTCTGTGCTGGTCCTGCTAAATCGCAGTGCTGCCTTTGACACGGTAGATCACGAAATCTTGCTGCTGGGTTGGTATCTCTTGGGACAGTTCTGAAGTGGTTCAGGTCTTACTTAACCGGCCAACAATTCTACATAGCCATGGATGACCAGTCCTCGGACAAAATTGACCTAACATGCGGTCTCGATCTTGGCACCAGTTCTCTTCAGCCTATACATTTATTACTTGGCAATATTAGAAACCACAACATCAAATTCCATAATTATGCAGGTGACAACCAGTTATATATTATTTTATCCTTTGCTTTTATTGTTTTAAATGTCTCAGTTCTTTTTCTCTTTTATGTGCAGCACTTTGTGTTGCATTTTTGAATTTAAAAAAAATGAGAATCTCCTTTACATTTTATTCATTAAATAATTTTATTACAAGTGTTTGTTTTTCATAACACACATGCACACACTCATTGATCCAGAAAAATCACCAGCCTGGGACTGCCTGAGTTATTTTCAGTGCTACATTTCGCTGATGAGTTGGTAATCCTTTTGTGTCAGTCGGGGCTGTACTTTAATGTCTGATATCAGTCCTTTGCTGCCCACTTTCATGACACGTCCTTTAGATGAGGTTGGAAAGCTGGGCCTACACTGGCTGTGAGCAGAATTATGAGTATTTACAGCTGTTCATCCAGTATTCAATCAGCCATACGGCAGCAATCAGATGGTTCTTTAGTATCCTTTCCTTCCTCTGAATCTTGACCTCGTGTCCAGCTGTCAAAAGAGGACAGACATCGGTTAGTCTGCAGCAAAACTTCAAGGAACAGTTGAGATTTTTTCAGGTGGGGTTGTTTGAGGTACTTATCTAGTCAGTGTGTTTACCTACAGTAGATGGAAGTCAGCAAGCCCCCAGTTTGTAGAAGCAGAGAGAAGTACTTGTGTATGAAGCTAAGCAATGTACATACTGTAGCCACTTATCAAAAGGCTCACCTAAAAAAATTAAACATCAGTTTAATTGAACGCTTATACTGAGAATATTTTCACTGCTTTACTGTCAGACTGCCTTTTCTGACAGGAAACTTGCTGTCATACAAATCAAATATCACCCTCTTCAATCCAACTACACTCCTTTAACAAAGACAGTAATATTAACAGGACGTGCTGGCCTGCCACTGCCTCGATTGGTTTGTTTTTGTTATTTGTTAAAATAACCCTTTAAAACACTGAAGTACCACAATAACACACACTAATTAACCAATCAAGGCAGCTGTACACCAACAACTACCATGTTCTGCAAGGCACAACAGAAAAAGAGTCCAGCTGCTTTGGAAAGAGTGATATTTGGCTTATTTTGCCATGGTTTCCTGTCAGAAAATGCTGTCTAACAGCAAGGTAAAGCACTGAAAATATTCTAGATATAACAGACTAATACTGACTGACTGTTGATTTTTTTTTAGGTGGACCTTTTTTAGGTCACTAAAATATGTTCAAAATACTCCTGCTGCTTCAAACTGTAGAAAGAGGAAGTTAAAACATTCCCATGGTCTCTTTACTTCTCTACTTCCCACTGTAGCATTGAAGAACAGTCTCATCACCACTGACTTACCATTGACCTCTTGCACTCAAAGAAGGATGTCTGCAAGGCTTTGCAGTGGCCTTCCTTCAAACACTCACTGGGCATCTTCCCCTCCTGTCAGATAAAGAAACCAGTTAGAATACTCTGGGTGCTTCGCTGTCAGAAAAATATGCATTCCCCAATAAGAGCCTGAATGTGAGACTGCACAGGACTCTCAACTCTGCAGAAGATGCATAACTTCTCCTCAGAGGGGAATTAAAAAGACACTGAAAATAGTGGCCTTCTTCAATAGTTTCTGTCTGGCAAGTGGGTTTTCCTTCCAAAGACAACACCATACAATTTGCACGCAAGTTCATCCAAAGTGGAGGAACAAATGATGAAGTGTGTGTACACAAGTGAAAGAAAAGTAATCCATCATCTTGATTAAGGAAAGGATCTAAATAGTTTTTTTTCCACCACAGCTGATACGACTCGATATTAAACGGGTAGTTTTTCCTATGGAGTTTGGCGTGAGAATGGTTCAGGGCTAGCCCTATGTGTGACTGAAAAAACGAATGCTTCAAATACTGGTTTCCACAGCGCTGTCCTCAAACCAGATTCTGTTTTAGATTATGGTCATGCTAGTTGCTCGTGGTGTGATTGGTTAGTGTCAAGACTAGGGCTCAGTTTACGTTTAGTTTTTTCCACTTTCGTAACTGAACTCTAAACTGTAATGATTTTGTAAACTATTGTTATCCAGCCGAAACGCCTAGTTTCAGACCTGTTATCTCCAGAGGACGTTTACTTACCTTCACCACGCAGTCATGCTGAAGGAGACACGCCTTGAAGTCCTCTCTGATACCGGAACAGGCTCGGTTATCCTCCTCTTTATCCTCGTAATACTTCGGCATTCTGCAGAGCTCACCGTAACACTTCTTAATAAACCCACAAGTGCGAGAATCGGCTAGTTAGCAGCAGAGACGTCAATGTTGTTATAAAACCTGTCAGCCATGTTTCTCCAACGGCATGACGGGAAAACGGAAGTGCCTGACGCAAAGAAATGCATGCTGGGAAGGTTTGTAGTTTCTGATGTTTGCTTTAAGAAGTTTGAACATAACGTAGACGGACCGTTATCCTTTGTGACACGTTAAAAAAATCAGTTAATTAATTGATCATAATTAATAAGGTACAAAATGTACGTTTTTCTCATTTTAAATCTAAGTTTGCTTATGCCTCTGCCAGACAAAACTGTCAAATGAGGCGTAATTACTGCCATTTCTAGACTATCAATTAATTATTAATGCACGTTTAATCAGTTAAATTCTTAACAGCAATTAATCAATTAATGATGAATCATTATCACACCTACATGCCATGATCTTTAAAAGTAGGGCCCACCATTTAAATAAAATCGTATAATAATTATAATGAATATATATTATTTAAAATTGAAAAGTAATATTCAAAATGTAATTATTATTATTGCAATAATAAAAGAAATATATTCAGTTTATTGCAGTATTGTCAGGGGGTTTTGAAATACACGTTACGTAAAGGGGATAGTCACAAGATAATGCTATCTGAGGGGCCTTGGCATGGAAAAGTTTGGGAAACCCTGCTCTGATCAAACCTGGTGATGCAGATGGCATGAGTAATGCAAGTAGAATAAAATTATAATACAAAAAATGGCCATGACTTCTAACAACGTTTATCATTTATTTCAAAGATGTCCATGTAAAATGATGTCAAAAACATCAGAGGCAGGCATACACATGTACATGATGAAGGCACATGAACTGATGGGTGTATGAGGTTGTCGAGGAGGGGAAGAGTTCCTTTCTGGTGTTTGGTCTCCTGTCCACAAATACAGTAAGGGGATCACGGGGATCACATGACCATTCATGCTGTTTTCATGCATTCAGTTTCTGTTTGTATGTGGATGCAGGATGAGGGGGCAAAAGCCAATCCTGTCAGCAGTGTCTTTCCCCTGTCAAAACATATTCCACCATTTCAGAGTGGCTTGCTCTCATCTTCTCCTGATTAAAAAAAAAAAAATCTGATGAAGAGGCAGAGATCAAGCGACTTCACTTTTCTTGAGTACAGCTTTAGCATGGATGGTTTGATCAGGGGGTGGAGGAGGCTGCTCCGACCAAAAAACATTTGTTTGTAAATTACAAATTATAATCATGCATGTGAACAAGCATGATTAGCAATTCCATCAAAAGGCACTTCACTACCCCCCTGAATAAACCACTGCGATGTAAAATGACTTAAAAACAGCTTCCACTCAAAACACTGGCCACACACACACACATATAAATACAAAAGATGTCAGGTGAATTTCAATAAACTATGAGGTGTGGCGAAAGAGAGTGAGGGAAAGAAAGAAATGTTCATTGCTTTTTATATATTTACAATCAGTGAAAGTACTACACAACCTCAGCCAAATCATACATAAAAGGCGCACTCTGCAATGATCAGTAGTCATCATATTCTGTCCAATCAAAAAACAGATACTTGTTTGGACAAAATAAATTTGGATTTGGAGGAGTGAAATGAGCGTCTACTATGGGAGGATGGAAATATTTAAAGGGATAGTTGGAAATTTTCAAAGTGGGGTTGTATGAGCTACTTATCCATAGTCAGTGCATTACCTAGAGAAGATGGTGACACACTCCCAATTGAAGAAGCAGCAAAGAGCTAATAATCTATGTCAATTTATGTGCGTTCTATTTAGAATTTTTTCATCACTTTACTTTGCCGGCAAACAGCCTTTTCCGACAGGAATCTGTGGTTATAAAAGACAAATAATGCTCTCTCCAAACCAACCAAACTCCTTTGACAAAATCTGTTAACCCTTTTGAGCTGTTGTGCAACTTTACTGAATCTGATCTAACCTTTAAAAACACAGACAAACAAATTGAGGCAGCAGTAGACCAGCAACGCCCATATTCTCCAAGGTAAAATTACTGATCTTGCCAAAGGAGTCTGGTTGGTTTGGAGAGTTGTGATATTTGACTTGTATAACAGCAGTTTCTCATCAGAAAATGGCTGTCCAACAGCAAGGTAAAGCACTGAAAATATTCTAAATTATAGCATACACCTACACTGACAAGATCTTTTTAAGTGAGCCTTTTTATATGGCTAAAGTACATTTTGCTGCTGACCCTGTCCACAGCAGTTCATTGCTTAGCTGCTCACACCGGTACTGCTCCTTTTCCAAACTGGGGCGTGTCCCAGGTAATAAACCGACTATGGATAAGTACCTCATACAACTTCGCTTTGAAAAATCCAAACTATCCCTTTCAGTTCAGTGGTGAAGGGTGTGATGATAACAAAAAATAGTGAAAAAGCAGTGCAAATCACGCTGTTTCAGATGGTAATCTGGTACAAAACACCCCCATCTTTTCACTTAGCATAACACAGAGATATTATTCTTAACATCCAATCACTAATTGGACTGTGTGTGTTAAAATTTTAAAAATATTAGTATATCCAGCAATCAAAGTGTAGACAAAAGTGAGAGGGAACAGATTGGAATTATGTTGCTGGGACAATTTCAAGGGACCTGGATATAAGGCACGTTTTTCCAATTTTGACCCACAAGTATTCAGCAGAAACCTTCCACAAACCTCCTATCATTCAGTTTTTAAGCAGTCAAAATTAAATTGTTTTAGTTGTAACGTTTTCAAGTGAAAAGAAACTGGTACAGACTGAACCAAGCCACTTGCACCAGCAGACACAGCAAGGAGCCGTAATAATGAAAAGAAAATATACAACAGCAATTTAGAAAAACAAAACAAAAAACACAACAGTACACAAATAAAACAGACTCTGAACTACCATAAACATCTCTTAATAGAATAAAAATATATTTTACCTCTTGTACAAATTAAAGATTTATTTCAAATAAATTAAGTCACCTTCATAGATCGTCATAGCTGTAATAATATATCAATATAACAATATATTCCTTCGGGAAAATGACGCCAAGGCAATGTCTGATTGGTTTGACTATAAATGGACACTGAGGTCATACACAGCCTGTCAGACAGGAGGTGAGATAGATAAGGTGTCATGGTACTCATTTTCTTGATGGACTGGGGTAGTTACCATGGAATCTGGCCAAAGTTGTAACTGACATCCTGAGTTTGTGTTTCAGGACGAGTGGAGTATTTGAGTGTGGTCGACAATACTCTGGAATTGAGGAGACATTTTTGCTTGGGCTGGTGTTGATCTGGAGCTCCGTCACCTCTGTCGAGAACAGAGAGCAACTGGCCATTAGTGATGACAACATTCTGGATCATCACAGGCTTTGCTGAGGCGCTAGTGACAGTGCAAAGCCCCAGCTCGCCCAGAAGGTGGCAGCATTGAGTAACAGAGAGGGATTTGGCAGCTTCTACACCAGTGGCCAGGTGACTGGTTCTCCCCAGATGTGAAGATTTGTCCTCGTTCATCCACATGTTTTCTGATTGTGGTCAAAGCTGCTGAACAACACAGTCACTTTGAGAGCCAGAGCCGGGAACAGATGTCTTCACACACTTGGCTGTTGTTCTTTAGACAGTAGTATTCACATTCTCACAAATGAAGTAAGAGCACAAGAGTGAAGGAGAGATGCAGAAAGAAGAAACGGAAAAAAAAGAAGAAGAAAAAATTTTTAAAAATTGATCGATGAGAAGCAAAGTAAAGTACATTAGGAAGAGCAGGGACAGAGAGGTGGCGTTCGTCAGACAAGCTCAGACGGGCAACTCTAGTGGGCTCTAATGACTTCACTGCTGGTTGCTAGGTGCCAGGGGCCCTGCGTAAGCAGTCTAGGAGATTTTGGTCCCCCTGGGGCCATGATTCATGTTCCCGCTCCAGAAGAGTCAGCCAGCTATCCTCTTTATATGTATCTGCAGGGGGAGAGCAGAGCAGCAACATGTGTTAATGGATAAAAACAAGGAGGAGTGGTATTTATTGTCTGATTGGACAGGAGATTAAAAGGATAGTTCAGGATTTTTGAAGTGGGGTTGTATGAGGTACTTACTGACAGTCAGTGTATTACCTACAGTAGATGGCAGGTGATACGCCACCAGTTTGGACAAGCAGCAGGAGCACCGACGCAGGAAGCTAATCAATGTACTGTTGTGGACAAGGTCAGCAGCAAAATGTAGATTTAGAATTTTTTCCACACTTCCCTTGACCGTCAGACTTTTCTGATGGGAAACCGTCTTTATATAAGCCAAATATCGCTCTCTCCAAGCCAAACTCCTTTTACAAAAACAGTAGTTTTACCTTGCAGAACATGGAGTTGCTGGTCTACCACTGCCTCAATTGGTTAGTTTTTTCTGCATTGTGTGACTTTGGTAAACCTAATCTAACCATTTAAAACATCAAAGTCACACAATAACAAACTAACAAACTCATCAAGGCAGGGATAGATAAGCAACTCATATTCTAAATGGTAAAATGAATTATAACATCAGTTTCCCAAAGGAAAAGGTTTTCTGACAGCAAGGTAAAGCAGTGAGTATATTCTAAATATAGCATACACTTGAACTGATATTGATTTTTAGAAATGGTCCTTTTTCTAAATGTGGCAGCAGTAGCTCAGTCTGTGAAGATGGAGGTTTGGGAACCACTGGTTCAAGTCCAGCATGGACCAAAGTACAGCGTGTGGACTGGTAGCTGGAGAAGTGTCACTTCACCTCCTGGGCACTACTGAGGTGCCCTTGAGCAAGGCACTGAACCCCAAACTGCTCAGAGGACCTGACTATATGTATGTATATGTATGTGTGCAACCCCCTCACTCTAACATCTCTCTGACGCACATCTATAGGTCTTGTGTCTGCAAGTGTGTGTAATTTAGGCCTGTGTGTATAAAATTACATCAGAGAAAAAAATGTAATTTCCCCTGGGGATTAATAAAGTATGCCTTCTTCTTCTTAAAGACTTTTTATTGCTGACCTTGTCCATAGCAATAAATTGCTTACCTTCCACGTTGGTACTCCTCTCTGCTTTTCCAAACTGGGATGTGCCAACCGCCATCTACTGTAGGACTATCCACAAATGCCTCATACAATCCTACTTCAAAAAATCCAAACGATCCATTTCACAGGTGAGGTGTGTGACTGACTTACTTCACTGAGGATGGCCCACACGGCCGAGTCCTTGAGAACTGAAAGCCGAAGTGCCACGATAGGATTGAAGGAAGGATCTACAGCCCCTTCTGCCACACCCTTCTCAAAATGACCTGTGTGTTTAAGCACCAGGGTTGAATCAGACTGCTTTCAAAAGTAGTCAGTTACTGAATACAAATGGCATTGGCATGGCAATTTTTGTAATGAGTAATGGAATCCATTGATTTACAAAAAAAGTTATCTAATCTCAGAAGAATACTGTTGGATTACTTCAAAGTCAAACACTGAACACATTGCAACTTATAATAAAAAATAGAGGCAGCCACAAACATTTGAGTGCCACAATATTCTTTTTTTATATTTCAGTGCAAATAAATGCATTTTCAAGACGTTAAAACTGACATATTTTAAAGACATGTCTCATGTATGATAATCTTTAGATTTTGGAAGTGTTGGTTGGACAAAAGAAGCCATTTGAAGACTTCACTTTGGGGGCTGGCAAATTATGATGAGCATTTTTGATAGACTGAATGACTTTTATAGACTGAATGATTAATTGATTAATCTTAAAAATAATCTGCAGATTGATCAATAATTAAAACAATCATTAGTTGTAGCCTTAATATGAAGTACTATAGATGTTTTTATATGTAGGGAATGTGAACTGCCAAAATCACCACTAACGTAGGTACTCATGTGAGAAAAAAAACACAAGTGTAAAACATAACTTGGCACCATTAACCCACTCACTGGAAGAATATTAACTTTTTTAATAAAAAAAAATAAACCGCATCTCCAAGGAATATATTGCAATAAAGCAGAGAAACAAAGAACTAATTAGAAAAAAAGTAGTCCATTGAAGGTAAAAAAGGAAAAGATGAGAAAATGACTACAGCAAGAGCAGAAAACTTGAGATGAAAATTGGAAGTGATAAAGAAAGAAAAAGGCTGTGACTGAGAACATTTCACACACTTTTTATACACTGTCTATCACTGTAGGCACCCTCTGTGTGAGTGTGTAATCTGATCATGATGTTTCAGCGTGTCTGTATGCACACACACACGCACACGCACACACACACACACACACACACACAGCAGTAGGAGACTGTCAAATCCACTTACCGATTCTGTAAAAGCGGTCTTCAGTTCGCTTATACTTCTCTTTGGTCTGTAGTCCAGTGTCCTAAAATAAAAAGTAAATGTAAAACATGCAAAAATAAATTACATTTTTTTTTGAGCAGCACATTTGAGCAGCACAACCGATGTGAACACACCGCAAGTGTGAATCACAGTGTCAGAATGTATCGCCTCTGGCAGAGCAAACGATTCAGTCACACTCACATTCCTGTCGATAATCAATATGCTTCGTCCCTAAGAGCAAGCGCTCAGTGTAATCTAATCAAAACCGTTTGCACACCACACAACAGAGGGGTGACAGTCTGTGTATGCGTGTGTGGGGATGGTTTCCATACCGAGACGGGCAGTATTTCCACTGTGGTGTTCTCAATCTTGTCCCCTGGGTGCTCCTGGTTACCACTGCGAAAAAGGAACCTGCCAAACAAATCAAACATTCGTTTTAATATTTACACCCACGGATAAGCACTCTTGCATTTTGGTAGTTGCCACACAGATAAATGCAGTCTATCAAGTCCCTTTACATTAGGTGAGAAGTTATGTCCATTAAATGAAGAATTGTAAAATGCTAAAAAATATACAGCCCTCGTGTCATCAGGGCTTAACTGTGAGAGGGATGTAGTTGATGAAAATTTCAAAGCTTATGCTTCTCAGATCTTATATTCAGGTCATAGCTACAGGTTTTGAACATTAAAAATTCCAGCATCTCTGCCTTTTTAGCTAAGCTCAGTAGATCTCAGAGCAACTGCAGGTTGATTTGAATTCACAAAGCATGGGCACAGTGAGGAAAATGAGCTTCACTAGTAGCTTCGGATTTGGCATTCAAGGTTGGCAAGATTCAAAGAAATACACCATCAAGTATCCCTCTTTTTATCTGAGACGATGTTTTTAGGGATCTGAGATAAATATTTTTACATCATTATTTATTAGGGATGCACAATATGAACACATCATCTGTATCAACCGATAAAGGATTTAAAGTTAAATATCTGTACTGGGTGAAATCAGCATTTCTGCTGATATGACAAGCCAGTGAGATGACGCTGTAATTATGTGCATGCAACACGAGTAGTTTTTTGAAGTGTTTGAAACAGATAGCAA
This sequence comes from Lutjanus campechanus, assembly GCA_027495735.1. Lineage (NCBI taxonomy): Eukaryota > Metazoa > Chordata > Actinopteri > Lutjaniformes > Lutjanidae > Lutjanus > Lutjanus campechanus. The sequence continues at coordinate 16,114 of JAJHUR010080669.1, read as the reverse complement.
AGTTTCTTTTTGCAGTGATTTCTCAGCATTGGTCGTGTGAGGAGGAGCCAAATCGCATTCCTTCAACACTACAAAGTTAATCACCCATCTTAAGAGCTGTCATCCCATCCATTACAACAACCAGTGAGAACTGTGCCATCTTAACTTAGAGACTAATTTTACAGAGAAGCACGGAGGACTGACCTTTGACCTTTTAGATATAAAATGTCATCGCCCATCAAGTGATCCTATTAGAAATTTGTGTGAAATTTTGTCTTAATTAATGTCTGAATTCTTGAGTTATGCCCAAAAAGTGTTTGGAAGATCACAGTTACACTGACATTTGACCACCAAAATCTAGTCATCATTGCATCCAAGTGGACATTTGAGCCAAGTTTGAAGAAACTCTGTAAAGGTGTTCTTGAGATATCGTATTCACCACTTTCACAAGAATGTAATCACCAACATGAAAACATCATCATCACTGAATGAGTATATTTTGAAAATGATTATCAATTATTTAATGTCTACATCTATGCCAATGGACTGTCATGATAAGAGCAGACAAAATATTTTTTTCACACAAGATGTTTTATGCAATTAAGTTAAAAAAAATGTGTGCATATATCAGTATTGGTAATTGACAAAAACAAGTTAGAAAACAGCATATCAAGTATCAAAAATTCAATATCATGCACACCTATTACTTATTATTCCTATAATGAAATTATAACCAATAAATATCAACTATATGAATATGATCTGATTTGAAACATTATGTCAAAGAATTCAATTTGAATTCTTGGGGTAAAGGCCCTATAAAAGCAATACAGTAGGTATTTAAAGAGTCAGAGCTGTTCTTTGTTTTTCTTGTAATAATTACATTTGGTTCGGTCAGAGATACAAAATATTAAATCATCCATCTTTGCTCAAAACATGTGAGCCTTGCTTACTCTCAGGCGTGCATAAACTACAGGTTATATGAACTTCTTTTTAAAATACAAAAATGTGAAATTCACCATATTTTTTGTTGACCACTACTTTCTTTGATCACTGTGATTACTTGTAGATTTTATTAATGAGAAAAAAAAAGATCTACTTATAACATGCAAAAATGTTTTTTCAGATCTCAGTGAATTCTTTGTAAAGACATAGTAACAGACCCGACCTCGGCCTCTCACTGACTCTTCTGTTTCCTTTAGATGCTACAGGTGCACTGTATTGGCTTAAATGTTGAACAGCCAGAGTGTAGGAGACAGAGGAAGAATGCCAGCCAAAGACGGAGGCAGTGACGGATTAGAAAGAAATGTTGTATTTCTCAAACAACTGCTGACGAGATGTTGTCTAATCAGCGTGGTAAAAGAGTCTCAGTGTAATTGGTGTCATTCAAAAGCAGACAGAACACTTCAGAGTCAGACAGTGGAACACTAGATGGCCCTTTTCCCACTTGCTGCCACTTACTGACTGAGTGACGGGCAGTCTCACGCACTTGTCTTGCTGTATTAACATTATCTTTCCAAGAACGGTGGAATACATTCATCACCATAAAATGAATCTCCACATGACCAAATATTAACATCCTTTTTCAGGTCGGCTCTGATCCAAGCCGTCAGTCTTGCTATCAGCTCTCTTTATATTTTCTTTCCTGCTGCCTCTCTACGTTGGCTCCACAGAGAGTAGGAGGCCGGCCTGAGGTTGCTTATTTTAGAGCACTCTCATTAGCTCACGCTGATCCCTAGAGACACACGCACGCACACATGCACACACACACACACACACACACACACACACACACACACACACACACACACACACACACAAGCTAAACCTGAATCACTGAAGGGCAGCAGGCGGAAATAAGTGAAAAAGCAGATTTTTGTATGTACCTGTATGTGAAAAGGTTGTTGACATAATAACAATATATGTTGGGCTGTGCCTCATGCTCGCTGTTATCATTTTAACACAAACAATAAGAGGGTGTGCATAAAAACACGTCACAAACAACACATACCTCTCAATGCTAACAGGTCTGTCAAACTTGAAAAGAACGTAGTCTCCTGCAGTAGGAGTGATGGCCCAGAAGAAGTCCTCTCCCAGGTACGTCTTCTCTAGTGTGTGACCCTGATACACCTGTGAGGCACATAACACTCTTTTTGAGGACTGATTTTGAAGTTGGGGGACACTGCATTAAATTAATTATTGTTTCTTATAAATTAGGCAAGGGCAACCCAAAGTGCTGCCCACGCTAATGGATGGTAAGGTAAAGTAAAGTAAATATCCAGAGAAGAAAAAACAAAATGGGCTGGAGCACAGTGATTAATTTACATCCTTTAATTGTGCAAACAGACTAATGTTTCAACACTGCTGTCTGCATGTTGAAATGTTAGCACAATTGTTTGCACAATTAAAGGATGTAAATGAATCATTGTGCTCCAGTCCCGTTTGTTCTCTGTAAGTTTGCCTTCCCTGAGCTGAGGAGCAATGGCACAGCGGGCAGAGTGAAACCTGGTGCAGGAAGCCAGTTATTTCAGGGAACTTGGGATGCTTGTACCATAGATATATATACGTAGACCTCGCATTGGCCTTTAGATTGCATGTCAGCGTCATTGCCATTATTGGTCTGGTCAAGACTGGCCTGGGAACAAATACAAGTAAACTGAGAAGTTGAGGTTTTTCTAGATAAGAAGCACTGTACGTTTATATTTCTCAATTTTAATGAGTCATGCTATACTCAAGGCGTCATGATCTATGTGACATAAGTTAGGAAATAACACTTTTCCTACTCTGTGTAGATCATCCTTGAACATAACATGATTCATTGAAATTGACTGAGAAAGTTAAAAGTTACAGTGGTTTTTATCCACTCAAAATGCTTTGTATTTGTTCACAGGCCAGTCTTGCCTGGTTCAAGCAGCATCTACATATACAGTATATGTCTATGGTTAGTACCATTTTGCATCTTAATAGTACTTTTCTTTTGGTCCATGGCCCACTATTAAGTTTCAGTTTTGGCTTTCCAAGGGGAAGAGTTTGAGCAACCCTGAACCAAGGTTATTATAGTGAACAAAAGTCAGTGTAAAAATTGGTTTGAAAAAATATTTTAGTGAACTGATATAAAATTAAGACTAGAATAAAATATACAGGATATGTCTGAAGTCTTTAGTCAAATTTGGTCAAATTTGTAAACACAATCAGCATGAAGAGGCATTGGAGCGTATGTTTATTGACACTGGGATGTCTACGTGACTGTGAGTCAGTTACGTTCACTAAGTGTTTGTATTGTAATACGTATTCTGAACTTCTTAAATCTAGGCACGCCTGACAAACACCCCACATATTCTAGTAAAAAAAATGTAAACTAATACTGAACACTGCTAAAAACTTAAACTAAACATTTTTAAACAATAAAAAAACAAACTGGAATGGGCAAACCCACTCTGGAAACGAACTCCAAGTAAGCAGAATTGAAAACAAAAATTCAAAATTAAATAAAAATAAAAACTAATGAAAAATACAAAACTATAGATATAAACTATATAACTCTGGCCTGAATTAACACAGTAAAGCTCCTGAGATCAACATATTTTATGGGAACTCTGCCGGGATACCTTCATTGAAGTGGAAACCTCAGCTGGGGGGTTGACGTGCATCTTGTGGAGAAGCGGCTTCAGGAAGTCCTTGTCCTACAGGACACAGAGGGGAAGCCAACATTTCTACACAGGAAGGAGCCTCTGCTGCTGCTGCAAATAAACCAGTGTGAGGGTGGAAGACTCACTGTGAGCTTTTGGATCTTTCCAGCCAGAGAAGAATGGAGTCCCACATGTTGGAACAGGGAAGGTCTGAAGCGCACACGTAGGCTGGACTTCTGCCGTTCGCAGTGTTTCTTTAAAAAAGGAGAAGGGAAGGATGATGAGACACAGTCCCTTTACGGGGACTACATTCACATGCACACTAAGTTGCTACTTGAACAGAATATGACAATATTATGAATTTGATACAGATCATATAAACAGCATATTCTGTTTGGATATTCTGAATTCAGACTTATTCTGAATAGTAGCATTTAGCCATTAAGGCATGTTTGATATACCAGTATTACCAGTACCAGTATTACTCAGGTTTTAGGAGCATTCTTTGCACATGGATACAGCACATTCAGAATATGCGTCTCATTCAGGGTTTTTACAGCTTTTTGTGATGCACGGCCTCTCGCCTGCATGCCTGTGTGCTGTCAACAAACCAACTAGAAAACAGCTTGCAGTTTTTGGTTATGCATAAATATCACCAACCTTATCAAGAAGGTGACTGAAAGAATGAGGATGAGTAGGACGTGTTTGCACAGTCATACGAGTCCAAAACCAGTCAAAAACTTTGAAAAGGTACTATTTGATGCAAAGAAAGTGGTGGAAGCAGCTTCAGCCATTCCAGTTTTCCACAATTACAGTATGCACGGCTGCATCTAAGCCTTAATACTAGTGGAATATTCTTTTTCATTAGCAATGTAAACAACTTAAGAGGAATATTCTCTATTTCAGAATAAGGGCACAAAGAGGAATATGTTGTGCATGTAAACGTAATCAGGGACATTTATATCTCTATGGTAATCACAGTGCATACCGCATCTTTCTCAGGATTGCAGACTTTGACCCAGAGAATGTGATCCAGCAGCCAGTCGATGGGCTTCTCCTTGTAGAACATGAAGATGAACTCAACAATGAGGTTTAGGTCTGGAGCCTGGAACATTTTTCCTTTCAGAAAGCAGAGAGTAAGGGAGGTTTAGAGACACTCATTGATTCTAGGTTGTAACAGTTTCCCTTGGACTAAAAATATACCCATTCCTCATTTACATCTTGTAGTAAGTGTAGCAATTTGGATTTGTTATTCCCTGCCAAATCATATTATGTTACAATGACCCAGTTCCTACGGTGATCAATATAATTTCCATCTTTTCTTAACTGACAGCTCCAGATCTGTCCACGGTGCATTTTACTGTTTATCATAAATCCCAAAAAGTCTTTCAGAATGTGAATGCCTTGCCAAATGGATTTGAAGATCCTGAGCTAAGACGATGAGTTAATAACCACTTTAGGGAGGTCATTTAGCGAGGGATGCCACTGTCTGGATGTGCTATCAGCTGACAATGCAGATGCTGCTTCTGACAGAGCACTGGTGAATGCAGAGTACTGATCATGTGCTTAATGGATCATACCGATGAAGCCCAGCTGAGAGAACTCCAGGATCATCCAGTCCTCCGATGAAAGCTGCAAGGCAAAGTTCTTCATAGTGGCAAAGTAGTTGGGCTTAGCCACAATGTCATCCTCCAGCTGAAAGCACAGAAAAAAACAAACGTAAGACAAAAGAAACATACTTTGAAGCGGTAGTTTGGATTATTTGATGTAGAGTTGTATGAGGTACTTATCCATAGTCACCTACAGTAGATACTGGTCGACATGCCCAGTTTAAGTGTACTCTACATTTTGAATATTTTCACCACTTTACTTTGCTGTCAGACAGTCTTTTCGGATGGGAAACTGCTGTTATATGAGTCAAATATCGTTCCCACCAAACCAACCAAACTCCATGGGCAAAATCAGTAATTTTACCTTGCAGAACACTGGAATTGCTCTACAGCTGCCTCGATCTGTTAATTAGTTTGTGTCACTGTGTGACTTTGGTGTTTTAAAACATTAGTTCAGATCTACCAAAGTCACACACTTGCATAAAAAAAACTAACAGGCCAAGGCAGCGATAAGCCAGCAACTCACAGGTTCTGCAGGGTTTCTCCTTTCGAGTTTGGTTTGTTTGAAGAGAGCGATATTTGACTCACACTACAGCAGTTTTCCATCAGTAAAGACTGTCTGATGGCAGAGTAGAAGCAATGAAAATATTCTAAATATAGCTATACTTTCACCGATATTTTTTTTTTTCCCTGTTTATGTCAACCTTTTTTTAAGTTGCTAATATACCTTTTGCTGATGACCCTGTCCACAGCAGTACAATGCTCAGCTTCTGTGCTGGTACACCTCTCTGTTTCTGCCAACCAACATCTACTGCAGCTAATACACTTACAATCTATAAGAACCTCATACAACCCCACTTCAATCAAATAATCCCAACTGTCCTTTTACAAGTCAGGGTCTATTGTTAATTACTGGAAGCAAGAGAGAGATGAGGGGTTCCTACAAGGGCAACACTCTGAACTGAGATAGGAAAACACATCAGAATTGCTACGCTAAACTAGAATAGCAGTAGATGTCAGACAGGCAATACCTCTTCCCTTCAGGTGAGAGCGGAGAATGGAAATGACAAACCCCATGCATAAGACAAAAAGATTGGAGATTAACAACACAGTGAAACTAAACCGTGAATGTCTGGTGTTGGCACTTCAAATCTGCTGAAAGTAAACATTTATATAAACATTCCCCAATTGGACGCCTAGTTTAGCCAAGAGGACAGATAAGAGCTGTACAAGTCTAAGAGGATTAGGTTCAGAATAAGTGAAACTGGCTCCGGTCTGGTGAAAAAAAAAGAAAAAAAACAAAAACAAAAAAAACAAAACACAGGCTCTGACGAATGACTGCAACAGCACACATTTGCTTTAAGTACTCGCCATGTTTTAATTTGGTATGACAAGCTCCAAACTAAAAGCAAAGCAGTGTTAGCCTAAGAGGGAATCTGTTTCAAAGAGTGAAGGCTTTCACTCTTTGAAACAGATTCCCTCTTAAAATGCATTCAAACATGTTGCCAAGTTTAACTTTTTTTCCCAAGGACATACCTGGACATAATAAACCCCTTTGCTCACAGCATACATCATGAGGAAGGAATAGTCGAGATTCTGCTTGGTCCTCCATCTAAACAAAGAAGAAAACATCAACACACATAATTAAACTACATGCACACACAAGAAAAGTCCATCCATAAGTTCACTAACTGATTTTATTTTTAACAATGATGGAAAAGGTCATCCATCATTATCATTATCATCATTTAAAACATTGAGGATGATCTACTGTAACATTAAGCAATTTGCATGCAAATTAAACAAAGTAAAAAGAAAAATTACAGTGTAGAAATAAATTAATCTGTTCTAAAGAAAAGATTTCCCTCAGAGCATTTAGGCATCATGGCTGACCTTGACACTGTACTCAACACGTCTCACTACCTGCATGCAGACTGTGTGTTGACGAACTACAGACTACAGGCACAGGAGCACGACTGTGACAACTACTGGTCACAGATGGGTGGAGCCATGCCTTTTGTGCAGAAACAGCACTGAAGCAAGTGCTTGCAGTATCTGGAAATCCCACGTTCAGAGAGTCATTCATGTTTCCATCTTTCACATTCTTATCGTAGTGTTTTAGTGCCCTGCATTATCACTGCAAGGAAAATAAAACGATTCATCTGCTTCGTGTGATGCTGACGCAAAGTGATTACATGGTATTTCTGTTCATCTTTTCTCTTAATGCCCTTATAAAAGCATAATCTGTACGTTTTTTTCTGTAAATTAAATGCTATTGTGATGAGTTACTTTTGAAAATCAAATCCAATTAAATAGTCTGTGTCTCATTCGAATTAAAATGGTGTTGTTGCTATGTGTAGACTTGGCCTCATTTCATGTGGCCAGCTGGTCGCACGCTGTAGAACACATACTAATTACACAGTACATTCTGTTACTGTATTACAAGTGTAGACCACACCATGTAAATTTCATGTGAATTGACTGATTATTGTCATGTAGATGTCTTCAGGTCATGACTCTTATCAAACATGTTAGGTTTGGGGCAGACTGGACAACACAGATCTGAGTTACAACAACTTCCTATTTTGTTGAAATTTTGTAGGGGGTGCTTTTGAGCATTCTTAAGGCCTCAAACATGTTTCTTAAATAAAATTTTCTTATAAAACCAAATACAGCCTCTCGTAAAAAAAAAAAAAACTGGAATATGTTCTGTATTATGAATGCAAAGATACCATAAAATTTTGTGAAGATCAAAGCAACATTATCTCAACCATGTGTGTGTTTGGGGTCTGCTGACCATGCCCACTCCCAATCACTGCAGAAATTTTCATCAGTTCATCACTGTGCCTATTTTTGTGACTATTCCAGTGTCATTGGACCATCAAAAATGGGAAAAATAATAATCTCTACTAAAACAATTGATTCCTAGCAGCTCCAATGACCGTTGGGGTCCCTGGCACCTTGGTGCTCAGGTCCTAATAGCACCTAATAGATTATGACAGACTTTTTCCCACACTGTCCGTCAAAATGACGGACAATGAAAAAGTCAACACGACCTCTGAGTCCATCTGTATCTTCAGGGACATTTCACCTGAGGAAAACATGTCAGGCACACTGCTTCACATGCAAAAAGCAAAACTGTGCAAATCTGGTACTCCCGGGTACACCAAATGATACAACAGCAGACTCTGTTTGAATAATTTATAAACCAACTGCTGTCACACTAATTGTTTGATCTGAATGATCTGCCCTTGTTGCAGTCTGACTCATGGCGCCGCACCAAGAGCTGCAGGTGTTCATGATGCTTTCCACGGGGCAGGTGTGGGAAGCTATACACACACATATATTTTTCACAGTCAGGTGAACACACACCACAAATATGAGGGCATGGAGGCACGTGCACTTATACTCATTCAGGTGGTTGAGTGTTGCTGCAGCTTCAGCAGGGAGGGAATGTAATAAAACCTTTTCCTGTGCCATTTAACTGGATGCATGCACACATACACACACACACATAAAACAAGTGTCTAAAATATAACACTTCTACACCATGTTAGGCCCATGCTGAAAAAGATTAGAACTCACCGTTCAGATTGCCATCAGAAGCAACTGTGCTCACAAACACCTACATACCAGCTTAACACATACAACGGTCCTCCGGGCCTACAGGCTACTGTCTGAGTACATACTGCAAGAAGTCAGCTCAAACTGCAGCATAAACAGATTTCTAATGAAGTCAGTTGGTAGATGACTATAAAGAGAAGATAAGTACGGGGGATAATCAGAGGGAGCACTACAGAAAGAAAGAGATAGAGGGTGCTGCTGCTGATGACCTTGATCTGACTTTGAGAAATGCCTGTGGAATACTAAGTGCCGAGGCAGCCTACCTAAAAGCTCTCGCTTGCTCGCTCCCTCCCTCCCACTTTCCCCCTGACTCATCCTTCTACTTTTTTTTTTCTGCAATCCTCATCACAGCTCTCCTGCATTTCATTTCTCTCAGGGCTGGCTTCTCCACGATTTCCATAATGATTCCTATCGCAGTTTGTCCTAATTAAATGTCAGCACGCTGAACTCTCAGACAACACAGATGTCATGCCCACAGTGTGTGACTTGCTTACTTACCTGACTCTCTCTTTGGAGTCTCCAAAAGTCTCTTTGAGGTTGGTGAGGTCAGGGTAATAGGCAGCTGGTGGAGAGATCACCTCCAGCAAGCCTGAACTCAGCTCTGTAGAAAACCTGAACAAAAGAGGGTCATTGGTGACATCAACAAGTGTCACACAGACACCACACTTTTCTTTGGGTAACATCCACCTTTGAAATGTACTCACTCTTTCTCCAGGCCAGCAACCACACTATGAACGTAGTCCACATCAGTCTGCAGAGATCAGACAAGGAAGACACATCAGCCACAGAGATATTTTTGAATCTATCGTGCAGATGCATCGTGCTATGACTCATACTCTATGAATACAAGATCTCACCTCCCCAACAAAGACAATAATGACACAGTCAAGCTTCTCCTCTGGTGACAGCTTGTCTATTAGTGAACGCAGTGTTTCTGACAGATAAGACTTCACCTTCCGCTTCACTGTGGGGATCCCCATCACCATGGTAACTGAGAGAAAGACAAGAGAAGAGTGTGAGGTGAGAGCGGAAGTGTCAAAGGCTGAAGGGCTGGCTATGTAATCCAAAGTCTATCCAAAACCAAATCATCTTTGCTGTACGACAACAACTAATTACACCAGCCGAGATCTGCAAGAACAGAAATTCATGGCCAAACTGACAGATGGCAGTGGGAGGGATGACTGATGGAGGTGGTTTATAATGCTTTTTCACTACCAGACTGCATGTCTTTTAACAATCTGACACAATGTGGGTAAAGTAATTTATTCTGAAACACAAAACCTCTGAGTGAACATACTGAATCAACATCATGGGGCAACAATGTTTGGACTTTAAACAGAGGTAACATATTCATCGTAGCTGGCATTTGCTCAACGTTATTCTTTATCCTGAGATCTGTAAGGCACTGCTAATTAATTTATGAGGTTTTTCTACCGGCTCAAACAAACAAAGCCAGGCAGGCCAAAGTCAACAGCAGTGAGAAACTAGAATTACTGCCTCATGGTTGTATCATCCACCAATCAGTCAAGTTACTGTTTACATCCATGTTACTGTGAGCATGAATTATTTGATGTATGTAGGGAAGACATTAAAGGAATTTTATAAAAGGAATTACGTGTATTTTTTTTGGCAAAATGGAAGTTATCAATACACTGACATGTAATATTCCAGTGAATAGTGTCCAGTGAGAAACATGCTGTCTTAACTTAGAGGCCTACAGAAGGACTAACAGAGAGCTGAACATTATGATGTCACAGTTGACCTTTTGGATAGAAAATCAGTTCATCCTTGAGTCCAAGTGGGCGTTTGCGCCAAGTTTGAAGAAATTCCCTTGAAGTGTTTTTCAGATATCGCGTTCACAAGGCTGGGACAAACAGATGAACACCCCTAAAACACAATACCTCCTCCCACAGTTTTTGCCTGCACAGACACATAAAGAAACTCAAGAGCAGAACTGAGAGAGTTTCATCAAGGATCACCAACTAGTCTTATTACTTGGAATGTAATAATATATCAAATATCACAATTTAAAAAAAAAGCTTTGATACCTTATCGGACTGTGATGATATCAGCCGTGATATAAAATGTTTAATTATTTCAGTTTATTATTTTATTTTATAAAAGGATTGGCTGCTGCACTGTTTTGCCATTGTACATACATACATAAATACAGGTCACACCTGGCTACTTTTATTCTATTAAAGAAGGAAAGCAGTAGCAGTTTAAGTGAAAAAGAAAAACATTTTATACTAACAAAAAATGCTGTACACATTAGACTTACTATTTGACATTTTGTCAAGGTGTAGTTTTTGTTTGTTCATATCGTGATAAATACCTCATGGAAATTTTATTGTAGTATTACCATACTTTGAGTTTTTGGTATCGTTACATCCCCACTTATGACTGATTTATAGGTTTTATTTAATTAAATTGAGTAGAAATTAAACCATAAAAACTTCAAAAAGTTACAAGTCTAAAGCAAAATTTTCAAGCTGCTTTTTTTGTGTGATGAATGGTTCAAAATCCCAATGGTGCAACAAGATCCTACGTTGTGAAAAGCTGGAGACAGATGATGTTTTTTGCTTAATACATGATGAAACAATTAATCAAAATTGGCGTTAATAAATTCTGTCAGTCAACTAAGTGATTAGTCACTGATTGTAAATATAAGCCTAATAATAATTTCTGAGCCAAGAAAGGTCACAACTCGAGTAGTATTACAGTCAACTGAGGACAGGCTAATGAAGTGAGACAACAGTAAGACAGGGAAAGAGAGGAAAAGAGAGAGGCTATTGTCATCTCCTTGTTGCTTCTATTGTATGAGGCCTGGAGTGGCTGCAGCTAGACAGACAGCCTCTTCTTTGGTATGGAGAGATCCCTTGAAAGTAGTAGTCTAACCAGACTGAAACAGATTGTTACAGACATAAAACCAGTTCATTTTACTCACTAGGAAACAAGGCTCACTTTCAATAGGGAAAGAGAGGGTGAGGTAATAAGAGGGCACAAAGAGTGTCCAGCAAACCCATACTGGTGTGACAGCAAATGTAAGGATGAACAAGTTATCAGGCTGGATATCCAGCGCTGAATCAATGTTTTCCTCATGCTAAGGAAAATAAGTCAAGACAGCAGCATGAAATTGCCTATTAGCCTGTGTGCTCTCTTCTTCATGATTAGCTTTCTCTTCCTCCATACATGTTGTACTTTCCCATTACTGAATATCTACAATGTTCACAATCTACAGAACAGGGCTGCACAATTAATCTAAATATTATCAATTTGAAGTGTTCAACATCCAAATAGCAAAAACTGATTTTTTTGATACAGGGAAAAATATAAAACAAACATTTAATTTTCATTGAAAATTAAAATTGTGATGCAAATTGATCATTCCCACTTGTTAATCATATTTCAACTGTCAAAATAATAGCAATGTGATTTTTTTTTTAACCTAACTGCGCAGCCCTAATACAGATAATGCTTTGCATAAAATGTGCAATGCTTTCCCAGAGAAAAGAGAGACATGCTAAGTGTTGTATTAATGGAAGTTACAAACAACTTCCCCTATAGGGACAGTAAGGATTGTGAAGTAGATGGACCGCGGGCTAATGTGTGCATGTGCGTGTGTGTACTGTTTAAAAGGGAAAGCATGCTAAAGTGGGCTGATGTGGGGGCACAAGGGGCCCCAACAGAGGCACAAAACAAACTTGAGGTGCAGAATGAGTGAGCAGCGCAGTGGACTTGAGAAAGGGCGCAATCCTCCAGAGTGATCTGTGCAGCGTGGAGAATCTGTCCCAGTTTTGCTTTGTGTTTCTCACACTGAGCTCCGTGTCGTATAGCGACACCCACCACCACCAAGAAAGTAGGTCGAGGATGAAAGGAGAATGTGGGAGGAAGAAAAAGAGACAGAGAGTGACAGAATAAGGGAGGGTGGCAGACAGTGAATGAGTGATATTGCATGCAAGTGCAGTGTGAGCAGGACCGTCTCCAAGACTGCCCCTCCTCTCGTCCCTTGATCAGCCTGCCCGCTTCACTCTGCCATCCTTTCATCTCCTTTATGAAAAAAAGCAAAACAATCTACATTTCTGTCCGCCTCTCTGTCACATCAGTGAAAAGAACTGACTTGGCATGCCATGCACATAAAAGGAGCTGGTGTTCGGTTGTTTGTTATGTCCAGCAAAATGTCACTTGATGCTTTGCTTAAACGTTGCATGCAAATGTTTTCCTTTTCCTGATTAGGGACCATAGCTACACATTATTTAGGATTATAGCTTGTGTCAAGTACTGACATTATTGGATCATGGCTTGTAGTGAGATAATCATGCAAGCATGTGTGTTCAAAATAACACTCACTTTGACTCATCAGTTTGTTTAAAGTTTGCTAATTACGTGATTTTTCAAACATAGACCTAACTAATAGAATGAATCATAAAACAACTGTATATAATTGTGTATGAGTAAATGTTAATAAAAAAGAACTATAAACAAGTTAACATTTTTGTTACATTTAGAGAGAACATGTTATTTATTATACTAGTTGTGGAGTCTATGAAATAATCAATTAAATATAGAGGATATAGACAAAGTATGATTAAAACTTTAATGATAAAATATAAATATACTGAGATAAAACATACATAAATGTGGTCATAATGGTGTAAGTACATGGATTCTTCATATGAGACATTCTCAACAGCTGTGTGAGAAGTTTGTTTTCTTTTTGTTTCAAGCTTAGTTTTTACACATATTTTATGTCCTTGTTAGTTTGTGTCTGTACAATAATATATTACATTGACTAATTAAACATAAATTCTTGGGCATCAATAGGTCAATGTTATTATAATCTTCAAAGTAAATATCAATAATGTTTTCCTCAGGAAAAAAGGTGTTGTGCTAGGGATGAGAGGCAACCGGAGTAATCTCTATTAATGATGAAAAAAGAGGTTGTTTTTTTTAAAGCGTTTAAACTTTCAAGGTCTTACAAATAGGGATGCTCAATGCCAGCTTTTCATGTCCAATAAAGCTACCTTGAGTATCTGCTGAGCAACACTGGTCCAATAGTGTATTTTTCCCTCTCTAAGCTGTTAATAATACATTTGTATGGATACCAAGACATCATGCTCACACTGTGGAAAAAATAGTCTGCTCCCATGAAGGAAGGAATACACACACAGCCCAAAACTTGACTCACTTATGCAATACCGCTGCTTCCTTTTAATTCAAGAACTTTCAGAAGTTTAAGCAGCATTTTGAATCGGTCACTATTCAAAATGCAAATATATGTAAAATGAAATTTAAATAAATTGCACTTCCTTGAGCTTAAAATAACTCCACACCACCGACATGACATGATGACAGCACCGTCAACAGGTCTCACTCATGTTATAGTTACTGTTCATGTGACACATGCTGCTCACCCATGTTACTCGTGACACATCTCATTGCATGTTGACATGTCATAAACATGTCTTATCATGTTCATGGCATGTCAATCAAAGTTCAGTCAAGCTTTTTAATTGATCATATGAGATTACACTTTTTCCCCAATATCAGATCCAGAGATTTTGGCCAGTATGGGAGCAATAACAATGCTGAGTATCAGATCAGTGCATCCCTACTTAGAAAGCCTGAGCGACATTTTGTGTGTGTGCGTGTGTGTGCGTGCGTGCGTGCGTGTATACGCAAGTGAGTGATACCCCTTATAAACAAAACCTACTTTAATCTAAGAGATCACCTAAAAAAACGTCTTACATTCTATGTATAGTACACTGACCGTATATAATCTTGTCACTTAAAGGGATAGTCCATCCCAAAATCAAAAATACATATTTTTCCGCTTGTAGTGGTATCTATACCTCACCACAAGCCAAGTGTCATTTAGTCACATTATACTGGAGAAGAGACATCTCTAAGGCCAATACCTCAAAAACTCTACAACCCAGGTGAACTTTCCATTTATGTGGTTCATTCCATAAAGTCAAACTGTTACACGAGAGGCCTGGTTAAAAAAATAAAAAATTTAAAAACGTGTTACTGTCAATGAGCAGTCAGAGTCATCATAAGTCCTACTCCTCATTATATTCATTACATGAGTTGCATTATTCAACCAGTCATGTATAGAGGGGACCTTAGCAGAAACAGTCATTATACTGCTTGTTATATTTGTTCTGTTTATGTATAATACTGCACACTGTTTCACCAACTAAATAAGGAAATTCACAACATCTCATGAAAAAAACAGTAATCGGTGCAAACAACTTGTATGTGTAGGGTGAATATAGATGGAGGCCACTCATGCATAAGACATGCTGTCTGCAATGTCTGTCTTGGGAATTGCTAAGAAAAATCTGATCATTTATATTATATATATTATTATTATATTCCAATACAAACAACATGTGGGCATGTGGTCTGGACATGTGCAGACATTTGGAGGTGAAAAGCACCACACCAAAGCACCAAAGTTTTGCCCTGCAAAACTCTGCTGCTATTATGTGTTACTGCTTGCAGCTGGAAAACAGAACCATGTTCTATTTTTTCTTCAGTGTTGCATTGCAGCAGTGCAGCTGGACAATCACTGTGAAACAAAACAGAGTGTTGCTTTGAAATTCAAGAGAAATTCAGCAATGGCTGAAAGCTTTGGCTCATGTTTGGCAATGCAGCCAAAATTGATTCCTAACACAGGGGCTGATCTGTGATAGGAAACAGGTGTTGGAGTGAGTCTGAGTGTGTAAAAAACCTCCAGAGCCGCCACTGAAGGTAATTAGTTTCTGATTAGATCTTGTTGATAAGATTGTGTTGATTAATGAACTGAGGTTGCAACTTCTGCCATTCAGACTGACTGAGAAATCAGCAGAATCAGAGGTTTCTGTGCCATGTTGAACACTGGACAGTGTACAAGCAATAATATCAGTAACAAGAAATATAATATGGTTATCCAGCAGAGATAAGAGCAACAAAATATGCAAATATGAGGTTTGTCTTACTTTCAATTAGAGTTGGGCAATTGGATGAATATATCGAATATATCACCTGTTGACAATGAATCCTTCACTGCCTGGTCTTTTTGGCCTATTTTGGGGTGATATTTGTCATTTCACTTTGTTAATGTAATGGTCTGCAGAGTGACAACCACTGGTCCGCAACACGCTCTAATCCTGTGGCACAGTACACACCCACTCAGCCGAACCATGAGTGCACTGAGCTGGATGAGAAGTGAGAGGTAAACAGCCTGCAGAGACGGATCACCAATCGCAGATGGATGGGCTGACGATG
>JAJHUR010080667.1:0-13616 GCA_027495735.1 Lutjanus campechanus | reverse complement strand
ACATCACATCACCTTGAACAGTTTATCTTATTAAGATTCTCTTTTTAGTAATATTTCCTCAACTCTGACTTGTCTTTAACAGGTCAACAGGCTGCCATCTAAATGAGGAAGTTTTAAATGCTGGATTGTATCATTTATTATCAAAATGAACCTGAGTCTGTCAGAGAAAAGTACATTATTTTGATGATTTTTTGATAATGATGGATCATATTAGATTTATGTTTTGTCCTCCCAGCCCCATCCATATGTGCACATCTGTCTCTTACCATGTGTTTCTCACTGGCTCCGTGTTGCTAACTCTCAGCTTCCTCCTTGTTTCCCTCTTCATCTCTGTAACCTTCTCTTCCAGCCTCACCCCTGCTGTCAAGGTGGAGAAGATGCATCTGAGGGTGGACTCGTCAGCTAAGCTGGTGCAGGCCCCATCTGCCCCTGCCACCACCTCATCCTCCTCTACATCCTCCTCTAGCACCACTGTGAGCTCCAACACTACCACCATCACCACCTCCTCCTCCTCATCATCATCATCCCTTAAACCAGGCCTTAATTGTCCCTCCATACCAAAGCCTCCATTATTGGCCCCGGGTCAGATTCCCAATGGCAAGGGCCACCTCTCAGTCCTCTCGGACAAGAAACAGGACAGCAGCAGCAGTGCCAGTAGCAGACGCCACCTAAACAAGAAAGTGACAGGTCAGTTGGAAGAGGGATTGGATTGTGCTGTCAATATTTTGATTTGTCAGGTCTGACTCATGAATTCAGTTTATATTATGACATGTAGTATTTTGATACTGTCTCATACATCTAAACTTAATCTTTGATTTGATGCTAATGTTTTACATAACCGAATTTACAGTTAAGCAAATTACCAGAGCAGGTGTGTCTCAATGTATGCAAGTAACAGCCTTCCTCTCCTGTGCCTTCAGAACGTGAGTTCAATCCTGACATCCACTGTGGCGTTGTGGATATGACAGCTCGGAAACCATGCACAAGATCCCTAACATGCAAGGTAACCAGTCTCTTTGTGATGTGTATTTTAGGCTGTATAAACTATGTTATTTAAAATATGAATCTGGCAGTTTTCTATAGTTTTCTTACTGTCAGCAAATCCAATTAAAGGACCAACTCCTTAAAGTCGGCCTATTTGTTTCTAATTTTTCTCACTATTTGTGTAACAAATATGGTTGCAAATTTTGTGCATTTTCCATAACCAGTAGTTTAAAATGATAACAATCGAATCATAAATTAGTCTTAATAACATTTAGAGATACAAAACACACTTTTTTACTCATTTATTTCTCATTTTCTCATCATTTTTAGTTTTTCTCTTTTTTTTCTCTTTAAGTTTAAGTTTCCTTATTCAACAAACGCCTCTGCCAGACAAAACAATGTCAAATGAGGAGCAATCACTGCCAATTCTAGACTATTGATTAATTATCAATTAATATATTTATAATTTATTCAATTCTTAGAAAGTAAGTATAAACTATAGTGATACTGCAGCTATAGTGAATATTTTTCAAAAGAGGATAAGACTTTTTCCGGACACACTTGTTAAAGCAACATCTAAACATCATGCTTAGGTGTTTCGCCATTGCAGGAACTGACTGACAGTGTTTCTAGGACTTGTTCTGTCAGTGTCTGGAACTGATTAAAGCTTGACATAGCCTGCAAACTTTCACATAAAAGTGATTACTGGCAGTTACCTGAGCACTCCATATGAGTGAGTAATGTAATGTAAGGTGTCACAGAGTAATCGTAATGCAAGAAGAGCTCAAATCACTGAGCAGTATCTAAGAATGTTTGCCCTTCAGTCAAAGTTGCCTTTGTGGCCATTAGCTTTGGAAATTAACAGCAATTTTTAGTGTCCACCCACACATATATTGCACAAATCAAATTACCAGTACTAACCTTATCAGTCAGAACCAAGAATTAACATCCTGTAGGGAGCACTATTGTAGGAGGCACTGTCATAAATAAAACCTTTCTTCTATTTATTGAATGCAGTACTGTTTTGTTAGAAAAAGAGATTTTAATTTATGATCTGTCTCAATGAATAATTTCCTAAAACAGATGGGCTCTGTAGGTCTTATAAAAAGTTACTCAAAGAGGAATAACTGTATTCTTTGGGGATTCATTTGGCCTGCTGATTTGATGTGCTAGTTTTTGGCAGTGAAACAAAATGTTCTACAGTGCCTGTAGAACAGTGTACTGTAACAAAGGAACATGTCACCCAGTGTGGCAGTGTAGCACATTAATTTATGGACAACGATGGAGCTATATTGCACATTCTTGAAGTGTTCATTTTTAGGATAGCTATCATCACTTGCAGCAGAGTTGTCACACTTGAGCAGATACACAATAATTCTTGTTCTCTCCAATGTAATTCCAGACACATTCCTTAAGCCAGCGAAGGGCGGTGCCAGGGCGAAGGAAGCGCTTTGACACGCTGCTGGCAGAGCACAAGAACAGAGCTAGGGAGCGGGAGAGGGAGAGAGAACTCCACCAACCCCATTCCCAGCAAAACCCCTCTCTCAGGGACCCACACCCCTCCTCCCACCCCGCCGCTGCCCATGATGCTCACCAGGTTGCTCATGGCAACGGCCCTGCCCAAGATGCCACTAAGCCTTTGCCAGTTGGCAAGCCCAAATTTCACAGCCCTGGTCTTCCACGGTACGTCTTGCTCCACATCTTCATTTTGTCCTGTATGTTTGTATGTGCGGCATGTGGTGACACCAGATAAACTAGACTTCATTACTAAGAGGTGGAATAAACGGTTACAGTTTATTTATTTGACACACTTTTGTATGACTCCTTTAAACAGTTTTATGATTGAGGTGAAAATAAGCAGCCACACTCTCTGTCCATCAGACTAAATAGCAGTCACGGAGGTGGTACCCCCGGAGATCCTGCAGTAGTCCATGAATCACCACACCATCCCCAAACTACCCCTGATGGGTTTTCCCGACCCTCCAGTGACGAGGGAGAGAACGAGGAGCGGGAAGACAACGCTGACAAACTGGACTGTCACTATTCAGGTTATCACCCTCGACCGGCAGCTGTAAGTGACCTCTAACATCACTGGTCTTTTTAAAAGATTGATTAATTTACTGCATATTTCACAGTTGTGTATCACCAAAAAATGGTAACCGGTGGCCCCTCTCTGTTGCCAGTACTGTACGTTTGGAAGTCGACTGTTTGGGAGAGGCTGTTACTCCTTTGACCGGCGATGGGACAGAGTGCGATGTGCCCTAACCACAATGATGGACAAGCACGTCAACTCTCAGATGTGGAAGTAAGT
The DNA here is from genome assembly GCA_027495735.1 of Lutjanus campechanus. Classification (NCBI taxonomy): domain Eukaryota; kingdom Metazoa; phylum Chordata; class Actinopteri; order Lutjaniformes; family Lutjanidae; genus Lutjanus; species Lutjanus campechanus. The sequence continues at coordinate 10,321 of JAJHUR010080667.1, read as the reverse complement.
CTGTCTGGCCCAGATAAAATGGGACTCCCGCCCGATGTGTTGTGTGCCTGATGCATGTTCTTATTGACTAGCATTGGATTGTCTTGTTACTTTTTGGATAAGCTAGCTGAACTGTAATCTGTGCCTTAATCACAAGACTAAACACACAACAGACCTCACAATGCAAGTTCACACAGATTTTAAATTTTTTTGTGGTAATTGATTTATGTAGATACTCCTTGTACTTGCAACTAGAATACCCTGCAGATTTTCAGATTACTTTCACCTGACTGTTGATGAATACACAAATTGACCATTGTAACATTTTACTGGAAATATTTATAATTAAAATGATCATTTTACAAGTCAAGAAAGTCGCCGTTTGTTCTGAAACTGTTGAAGTATAAGGCCAGGCAAGGCAAAGTTATTTATATGGCACATTCTTATGAGTACGTAGGCACAAACCTGAAAAACAAATGCAGACAAGAACAAACACATAGAATAAAAACAATTAAGAGGCAAAGGCACACAGAATAAAAACAACAAAAAAATTAAAAATCAAAAGCACATCAGATAAAAGCAATAAAATATTTTTTTAAAGAAAAAATCAAAATTTAGACTTTAAGATTAAAATTACATAAATTACACATTTGAAAATTTGTACTTATAAAGACTACACACTCAGAAGTCATGCAAGTTATGATTTTCTCCTTCCAAGTGCTAATGTTAGCCGCTCAAGCTACGATGCCTTTCTGTTTCGTACTGGGATGTAGTCACACAATGTGTGTTGTTCGTTCTTTTGCTTCCTGGATGATAAAAGGTACAGGAGTAGCTGAATAAAACACATGAGGTAAGATAACGTTACAAGGGACAGCAACATTGACTGAGTGGTTTAATATAATATAATAATAATACATTTTCTTATTACACAAGTAATAAGAAAGGTGTCTCTCAACAGAGACTACTGTTCATATTTTTCCCCAAGTAAGGTCCCATGTGGCACAATGGAAAGAGAGAGACGTCACCACTAGATGCCCAGCACGAACAGGCTTACAAGGCATACATGGGTGTGCAGGCAAATATACAGAGTATGGGAAAACATGAATATGCTGTATGTATGCTGTATGCTTTCATACTTGACATTCATTAAATAAACTGATAGTATGCGTGTACTCTGGCTGATGGTCACGCATTGCTATTCCTTCAAAACCACGCCCATCTGGTTGAAATACCAAGTTTTTAGGGAATTCCCAGATTTAGTTGACAGACTTGTTGTCTTTTATAGTCCATGTATGTTTGACTTATTAATAGAATAATGGATAGTATTTATTCTTGTTGCAGGAAAATCCCCTTGGCCTTGGAGAACTCCTCCTCAGTTGCACCTACCCATAGGACAAGCACAAATTCCCACTGTAGCACTCCCTCTTCAGGCTTCCTGGGCCCCCCTGCCACCTTGCCCCAGACTCCTTATAGCCAATCCTACGAGGGCAAGTCCGTGCTCTCCTATGGGACCACCTTAAATGCCCGCAGCTCCCCACAGGGCGGGGCTGAGCACCCGGCCTACGGCATTACGCAGGCCCGACAAGTGTCTTCGTCGCCGCAGATGCCTTCAGCCCACTCGTCCTCATCCTCTTCTTCAGCTCCTTCCCTAGCCTCAGGCCGGGCGCTTAAGTCCCGTTCCTCCAGCAGCAGCAGCACTACCAAGTCGTCATCATCGTCATTCAGACCCAAGGAGATGTCCTCTGGCTCCTCCACACCTGTCGTTCCCAACTCCACTGGTGGGGGCGGCAGTGGAGCCAACAGTAACAGTAGCAGCACTAGCTTAGTCTCGGGGAAGAAGAGGAAGAACAGCTCGATCCTCTCTTCATCCCACGGCCCCTCTGAATCATCCTCATCTAATGCCAACTACTCTTCCTCCTCCTCCTCTTTCAAGAAGAACTGTGCAAATGTCGGCAGCTCAGGGAGCACCTACCACCACGGCTCATTAGGTCCTTCATCCTCATCGTCATTATCCTCCTCCCACAGCGGAGTCCACAGCGTGGGGCTCAACTGTGGCCCAACTGTGCGGACCAACTCACTCAGCCTCAAGGCCGAGCCTTCTGGAGGTTCAGCTGGTGGTTCCTCAGGGCCGCCAGCGCGAGGTCCTCCCTCTGGCAGCCCCGCAGAGTCAATCAAACGCATGAGCGTGGTGATGAACAGCAGTGACTCCACCCTTTCCCTGGGGCCCTTTGTCCACCACCAGTCCTCGTCCGACCACCACACCAGCTTCAGCCACCACTCCTCAGACGGCCGCCTGGAGGGCAAGAAGCGCAAAAGCTCTCCTGCCTCCAGCAGCATTAATAGTGGAGGTGGGGCAGGAGGGCTTGGAGGAGGAGGGGGAGGGGGAGGAGGAGGAGGAGGAGGAGGAGGACCAGGACCAGGTAGACCCAAAGTGGCCAAGTCACCTGCCATTAACAACATCCATGGGAAGCATGGACGGAGCATTCCAGGGACAACAGGGCTACCAAACAACTCCCATTTACATCAGGTGGGTGTTGCAGTGTTCATCGTTAATTAGATTCTTTTTTTTACTTGCCCGGCTAGGCAAGTGTGTCAGAAATCTACTTGCCAAAGTGAATTTTTACTTATCCCTGTACATATTTGCTTATTTAATAGCAATTATCAAATAGCAACAAAGATTAAAGTTAATTGTCTGGGGTGAGGTCTTTAAATGTCTTGTTTTGTCAGTCCAAAAACCAACAATATTCGTTTTAATGATTATAAACGGAGAAAATCAGAAAATCTCCATATTTGAGAGGCTGAGACAAGCATTTTCTGCCATTTCTGCATGGAAAATTGCTTCAATGATTAATCGATAATCAAAATAGTTAAATAGTTTAATTATTTTGTTAGTTTCACTAGCCCAGTGTACTTGCACCGGGAAAGCGGGCAGCCCTTATTGTTGAGCCCTGCTTTGTGCTATACAGGATGCATTTTACTAGCAGTGTGTAAATTAAACATCTCCACTATATGACATATTCAAACCGCTCTCAAAGCTATATGATAGTATGTGACATGGTTGATAAATAAAGGGTTAGCCAAAAAATGTGTCATTAACTGTAATATTTGCTGAAACAATAGATCAATTTGTCATTTGAAAGCTCAATCTGAAAATCCTTTAAGAGTCTACTTAATCCTTCACTGAAAAATACCATAAAACTTTCTATGACTTGGCAACATGTTACAGATATTTTGGAAATGTAAATTGCAGGCTCGGCTTTATTCACGTCACTTACAGACAGGTGACACATTTTGGAACTTGAATTTTGTCACCCTCCTGTAGAATGAAGCATAATTTTGCTTGTTTACAGCACAAAAACATCTAAATTAATGTGATGAAGAAGTGAAATGATTATTTTGAGTAGTTATATGTATAAATACACAATTTACTACAGCTGTAATGTGCTGGAAAAGTTTGAAAATGCACCTTGCAGGGCCGCCCCAATAGCTCAGCTGGTAGAGCATGCAGCGCATATACAAAGACATCGGACCTCAGCAGCGACCATGGGTTTGATTCCTGCCTGCAACCCTTTGCTGTGTGTCTTCCCCCCTCTCTCAACCCCATTTCCTGTCTATCTCAAGCTGTCCTGACAAAAAAGGCAAAAAAATAAAACAACAAATAACCGACACATATTATAAACAGACAGACAGATTGACTTAACAAACATCTTTTTCTTCCCTATTCCCCAGCCAAAGGCTCGTCCCTGACAGCGGTGTCCGGCTTCTGTGTATGGAACCGGCAGGCGGACGGGGAATAGTCCGGAGCAGTCCGCACACTGCTCTGGACTGCACGAGGCCTTCGAAAATCAAACCCACATTACTCTCAGCTTCCCACAATCCTCAGGGTGGAGATGATCTGGACTGCCCAGTGAAGTCAATGTGGTCCTTACTATTTCTCCCAAAGCCATGTGTGTATGTGTGTGTGAGAACGGGGGTGGAGAGGGGCCGTGGCACTGTACGGGGATAGCGTGGAGCGCCAGGGGTCTAATGAACGAGCCAAGGACCCCCACCCCCTCCACGCAAGTGTCGTCCCAGTATTCTGAGAGGTCTTCCTGTCTGGTTGGAACAATAGCAAACAGCCATGGGTCTCTAGCTCATTGGGTTCAGGTTAAGGGCTGCTGCAACAAGCCGTCACGACGCTGAGCAACTGGGGAGACAACAAGCCGATCTCTTCCGTGTTTGTGTCAGAATGAGTGTGTGAATGTGCGTGCGTGTACGAGTATTTTTCTCATGTCAGATTCTGCTGGACTACTGGAATTTCCAACTTAATTACACCCCCAGCGCCTGATCTCAGAAGCCTTGGAAAGGAGAGCAGGAGGAACAGCAAAACTGTTACTCGCAACACCTTAAACAACACACAATCACCTTGGTATTTCACTTTCCGTTAGTCTGACTCTCCGGCGACATGTCAAGTAACCTCGGGGGTTATGCGCTGTAACCTGAGAGGAGCCCATAGGGACGATCTGGTCAATTCTTTTATTCTCCAGAATAATTATGCAAGTGTTACCTTTTTATGATTTCTTATGAGCTTTTTACACTGAACTACAAAGAGTCTTTGTAGACGTGGTGGAGACAGTTGTTGTGCTTTCAAATGTGAAAAGGACGCCTGATGTGCCCATTCGATTGAATCTTTTGTCAGAGAAATAGCTTGGTCTTGAGGACACCTGTTAATTTTCTGAATCTTTTCATCGTGCAAAATGATCGCCACAGTAGACCTACCCCCCAACTGTGAACAGCACTAAATAACTACTTTCTCCACAGGCACTGCGTAGTTGTCCACAAAGCTAGCCAAACGCTGCTATCAGCTTAGCCAACTACTTTTTTTTTCTCAACTAGAAGGTGGGCAGTCTTGCTCATGAAGTGGTGATGGTGCATTGCCTGTGTGGACATGAAGAAAATCTGTGCAAACCGTGTTGTTATTGCCACAACCTTACCTACTCTTTACCCGTACAGCTCTGTGTGAATTCCATGCAGCTGTTGTGGGCAGATGTGAATTGTAATGTTTATTTTTCCTACATAGGGATCAGGTATGGTACGTCTTAACTGGAGCAAACTTTATGCACGTCACCTGTCTTCTGTGGGTTTGATTGACCCTTCCTAAGTCCCGCCCCTTTTGGAACCTCAGTCAAATTTCTCCTTTCCTGTTTCTTATACTCAGACGTGCTATGTGCTAGGCTTGTCTATTTTGATGCTGTGCTCATGTACTCGTATGCATAAACTCGTATGTATAAACTACTCTGATACCACTTTAAGAAAAGTAGCGCCTTCATGTTTTTAAAGACATTGAGAAGAAGAATGTACTTATTAATCCTCCTTGGGGGAAATGTGATTTTTAATTAATTCCATTGTTAATTGTTTTAAACAAGCGTAGGTGGTCCCCAAGCCAAGCTCTTGCAAACTGAGCTACTGCCGCCCCATAACAACTTTAATTGCATTATTAAATATTAATATTGGTAGTTGGTATCAGCCACTACCCAAATGTAAGTACTTGTACTTGGTCTGGAAAAAAACAAAAGTGGTATTGGTGCATCCCTATTTTGATTTTATTTTGCAGCAACATGTTGCTTTCAGGGCAGTTTGTAAAAAGATGGGAGTGCTTCCAAGGAGATGGTATTTTGCAACTCATTCCATGCCCAGGGGGACATAAAAAGAAAAATCAGTTTTACTACGCTATGAGAACACTCTAGTCACCTCTTTTCTTAGCGTTGGCGAAATGTTAGTTAACTGGCTAACATGACTTGTTTTGGTTAGCAAGTGTTTTCTTCTGTAGCAAAATGCTAGCTAACCAGTGAGCTAATACACATTAAATGTTAGCTGGCTAGTTACATCTGATAGCTAATGTTAGCAAACCATGAGCTAACTAGCTAGATAATCTACATCAATCATTAGTTGGTAAGTTATCTAGCATTTGGCTAAGATTAGCTAACTTACCTGTGACTATATGGCCTCTGTCACTTTTACATCCTCAGGCATGATCTTCTTAACCATCTTCAAAATTTTCTGTTCAGCGTAAACGAGTCCAGCACATACCATATCTACTGTAAGTGCAGGAAAGAAGAAAGTTGTACACGGTTCCACCGGCTATCAAGTTTGCTTAACTGTTATTGGAGCACAGAACAAAAAGGGGCGGGGCTTAGGATGGGTTGGTTGTCCCTCCTATGTGTAACCACTACCCGAGCTCTGGGTGTTAAGAGTTTCGATGCCTCGCTGTAACACTATGTTGCTGTGTGTTGAGAAGAGATTTGTCGCTAGGCATTTTACTCTATTCCTTTGTCAATATGGAGTCTTAAATCAGGCAATAGTTGCCCATCTCGTTGGGATGTTTGCATATTTTGCATAGTCTCGAGTAGGTTTTATGGTGCGAGATTCATCGAGATGGCTTCACAGGACATATTTAAACTTTTGGCAACACCTGTTGATTTATGGACCCTCCACTGATGTCAGATAGCGTGGAAAAGTAGGGGAGATGATTTTTTAAAAAAAGGATCTTAATTTAGCTTTTTTCTTGTAGCCTATGTATCAAACAAGTATTGAAGTATCCCTATTTGAGAATACATATTTTGTTAACAAATTGTACATAGTGAAATATGTATTTTTGCACAGGCATTTTTCGTACACGCTGAATTTTTTGGTACAATTTTAAAAAAAGTCATTATTTATTTAGTAAGAAAAAAGTTAGAGTGGTTCACTGCCAAGTCTATATAATGCAATACGCCTATATGTAGAAGCTGAAGCATCTCATGAATCGTGTACTGAAAACCTTTAAGGAACAAAGATGAAGTGTTGCCACTGTAGCATGCGTCTGTCTGACAGAGGTTACCTTTATTCACTTTTTAAGGTCTCAATCACATGTGCTTTTACAAGACATTTTACGTTGCCTATGAATCAACAACAAAAAAACATGAGATGACCCAATTAGCCTGTGATTTTGAACTGTCCCACAGGCTTGAAGCTGTGCCCGTTGTCTAACTAACCAGTTTCCTTGGACTCTTCAGTCATACACTTTATAGACCTTAAACACATTTCATGATTGAAAAACACTTAGCGCTCTTTTATAAAAGGCTGAAGGGACTTAAGCAATCATTGCAAGGAAGAGGAACACTTCAAACAGTCCAACTGCTTGCATTATCGTTGCCAAACACGCAATTTGAATCACAGCTTTTAAAGAAAGTAGTTTGCAGCTTTTAAAAAGAAATATCAAATTAAGAAAGTGCCTGAATTTGTTTCACCCTGACTGTTTGAGGACAGTATTCTTTGGGTTGTTTTACCTTACTTGAATGTTCAAAGTGTTTAGGAGTTTGCTTTTAAATCTGCCTATGAACCCTAAATGTGGTAAAACCTGAGCTCGTCAGCTGCCCATTATGAAACACTTTAGTATTGTGTGTTTTTCTTTAGGGGGAGGGGTTGGGGTTTTAACCAAGTTTTCCAGACAAGATGTCGAAATTTTCTGTTAGTGTGTGGCTTAAGCCCCCCTCTGGTTTACTGGGATTTGTACGGAAAAAACAAAACAAAAAAAACAACCTTCAATCAAGTGTTTTGTTTACCCTCAAACTCAACTGACATCTTGGCATTGTTTCCAGTAGAAGGAAACATCGCGAGGACGTTTGTTTTTTTTATTAGCACCATAGACTTGGAATGTGAAAGTGAGAGAGAATACAGCTCGTGTTTGGGAGGAAAAAATAAATCCACCATTCATACTATGTAAAAGCGTGTATAGATTTTTTTTTTTTTTTTTTTGTATACATTATCAAAATCATTTTCAGCTGGACTTATGTATTGGCTGCTATGTAATTCATGAACAAAACATAGGTTAGAATTAATATTTAAAGAAAAAAGATTGTATAGTATATTTGTTTTGTAACAAGTTTCTGTAAATAAAATAATTTATACTGCTATTTATATGAAACATTGTCTCTGCCTCTTTCCTAAAATATAAAAAAAACACACTTGAGAAATGCAATCCCAACAGTTAAACAAGTTTTATTATATACACAATATAAGAGTCACTTTGTCAGACAAACTACAGGTGTGGGTATACCGAGAGCAAGTCACCCCCCCTTGCTGTGATGAGAAAATATGGCTGCCGTGGTTACATGTTGATAACTCTGGACAATTTCTGCACTCTGTTGAGCAGCAAGTCGCCCTTCTTGATTGTTTCCTGGTACTGCCAGTTTTTGCTATCAGGTCTGGAAAGAAGAACAGGAAGAGATTTATTAGAGTTCTGCCTTTGGTTACTCAGTTATTTCTGGAAGTACTGAGGTTTGAAGACTATCAACATTACCTATTGGTTTCCACAATCTCGTTCACTTTATCAATTTTACAGTGGAGACGGCCTGCAGCTATGAATCGGGACAGTTCCCTGAGGAAGGAGAGGAGATTTGGTTCAGCTGGTCAAAACAAAAATCAGTTATAACATGACACTTCCACGAAACCTTGACCTGAGCACATGGTTAAATAAAAAAAAAAAAGGGAAATACCTACATTAATTCAACATTTTAAGAGATGTGCTTATTATTCCCTTTTATTTCCAAGAGTTAGATAAGAAGATTGATTCCACTCATGTCTGTACATGAATGTGTAGCTACAGCCAACTGGTTAACTTAGCATAAAGACTGGAAACGGGAAAACAGCGAGGATGCACAATATTGGATTTTTACTGATGTATTGATATTTAACTTATTTTGGCTGATTGCCAATGTGTTTACTGACACATGCACATTGTTTTTCCTCCAGAGAAAGTCCACTCGTTATGGTCCACTGGTGGATACAGACATCAAATACTGTGCTTTTCAAAATGTGCACATTCACTGGGCAAGATAAGAACTTCTGCTGGCTGTTTTGTTTTTCCATTGGTTCCCGTTTCTCTGTCAGGCCAGTATGATATTTCATTTTAAAGCCTTTATTGGCCAATAGTGATCGGGTTTTAAGTTTTGAATTTCATTAACAAAGGTCTTAAGTTTTTCTTGTCCATTGGTAGGATTATATAAATACTGTAATGTCATAAATAACTGTCAGACATATATGAAATTTTGGTGTGATTCATTATTACGCTCTTCTTCACTGTTTCTAAACTTAACTCAATATTGTGATGTCAGGAATATGATTTATTTTGACAGTTTAGATTTGTTTCCAGTGAGATATTGAGTTCATAGAGTGACTTTGTTGTTGCAGAGATTACTACTGCTGCTCTCGAAAAAAAATAATGATACTTAAAATATTCAATTCTAATCCTTTTCAGAATGTATTTTTTAATTTAAAGAAATTGTATAGTAATGAACAAGAACTGATGAGTGGCAGCAGAATTCAAAATAGGAGTTTGTTCAGACTATTCCAGGCAATATGAATGTGATTACAATAAAATGATTTCATAAACACAAGCATTAGGTAAATAATTGTTTTGTAAAGCTTAACATCCATACTAATTTTCCATTATATCTTTTATACTTTTGCCGGGATAGCCATGAAGTTGGCATTCAATTTCAATTTTTTTTTTACTTGGTGAGCGCTGGAGGTACCCTGCTAATTGATGTGCTGATATTATCATGCAGCTTTCATAAACTGCTAGCTCTGTGCAAAACTAAGAAAATCTGCCTACCAACACCTCTAAAGCTCACAAAGGTTTTATCTTGATTGTTTAATCTGTTGTAAAAACAACAGTCGTACAGGGGGGTTGTGTTGGGACTATTTCTTGGCCACATGTACAAACCAGCTGGCGGAAGTATCTTCATATTGTACAGACATGAGAGAGGTATCAATCTTAAAGCGATATTCCACTCTGCGAGAATAAGCCATTCAGTATGTACTCACCACTATGCCGATGTGATGATACGTGAAGATCTTCATTTCACCAAACAATCCTGGAGTTTCAGCAGAAAACAGGGTAGCAGCCTCATGGTTTAGGATGTAAACATGGCGTCGATCTCGCGAGACTTCCGCACGTACGTCCATTAAGATATATACGAAGTCTCGCGAGATCGACGCCATGTTTACATCCTACCAGCTATGTGCTACAACTGATATTTCTGCTAAAAACATGGCGAAAATGGCGTCTTTTGCGGTTAATTTTTAATGTTGCGGCTCGCGGACACTTGGATTACACCACACAAGCAGGATGGAGACATTTTGTGTTCTTTTTTTAACGTTTTATCCGTGGTCACCGTTCACTGCCATTGTACTGGATGAGGCTGCTACCCTGTTCCTCCTAAAACTCCAGGATTGTTTGGTGAACTGAAGATCTTCACTTATCATCACATCGGCATAGTGGTGAGTACATACTGAATGGCTTATTCTCGCAGAGTGGAAT
>JAJHUR010080665.1:0-26056 GCA_027495735.1 Lutjanus campechanus | reverse complement strand
TAATAATAACACAATTTTATACAGACCACATTACTCTAAGACATTGAATAGCTAAGCTACTTAAATAACTCAATAACTTGACACAAAATATTGATTTTAAGATTATTTTATTGCTTTTTATAAGTCCTCCAGAATCTATTATCAAAACCACAGCCATAGCAATGGTTTGTTTTTCATAACAGTGACCTGCGATTCAGAAATAACAGACCATAAAATGCATAAAATTGACAAATCAGAATCAAGTATTCAACAAAGTTGCAAAATCTCTATTTGCAAACTAACCAGAGCAGTCAAATAAATGTGGTGGAATGACAATATTTCCCTGTTGTGAGGTACACTTAATTTAGTATGGTTGAAATAAAAAGTGGCATAAAATTTAAATATTCAAAGCACAAGTATCTTGAAATTGTGCTCCAGTAGACTACATAAACAAATGTACCCAGCTACTTTCCACCACCAAGAAGAGATGTTAAATATGTATCCACATACCGCACCACAAAATCTGACTAAAGGTTTTAATCTCAGTAAAGAGCAACAGCCTCCTCTCACCTTCACCGTCAACAAAACAAAGACTCTGCAAACAAGGTCACTGGCAGCAAACCATCCTCGTCATCCATGCCTGTGCAACACAGATCCTGTGCCAAGGCCAGCGTCGCACAGCCTTCTGCAGCCTCCCTGTGTGGGGAAAATTGGAGCCACTTATTTTAGGTCGTAGGTTCAAGCCAACCACAAGCTAAATCAAACTGGGTGACGTTCTCGTTTACTCAGTGAGCTGTAAATTAGCTTACAGTTACTGTCACGCATAGACATCTCACTCCATTAGGACTCCATAGGAGAGTCAAGGCCAAGAAAGCAGCACCAAATGCTGTAGATTTTTTTATACAGTAAAAAAAAGTTTTTCTTTTATATATAAGCTCTGCTCAAGAGAACAATAGAGGAGAGCAGAGATGGTTTTAATGATTTTTCTTTTAAAATCAATAACTCAGTGGTTGTTTGTGCTAGATTCCTCAAACAGGACCCGTATTTGTCTACAAAAAAATAAAACTCTCTGGGAAGCCTACTACACAATCAAAGATTATGTGAGTTAGATCCACAGTATTTAATTTATGAAAGAACTTAACATAAACAGAAAGGTTTTGAATAAAGTGAACAGTTTAAAATAAACAAAAACACAATGTGTGTGGACTTTTCGAATCTTGAATATGCATAATGTCAGTACAATAACTGTCTGAGTTGTGGCAAATTTGGGCCCAGAACTGACAACACACACACTAGACCCACACTTCCTTTTGCCTTGAGTTTGTGTTCCATGCACACAATGCAGAAAATTTTATAATTTGAATGAACTGTTAATGCTACTTTTGGTTATCTAAGTCAAACCATTGCACATGCAATACAATGAATGCTGGGGGAAAAAAATAACCTGGAAATTATTTTTTTGTCATAAAATCCATAATGTTGCTCATAGTAACATGGCAATTATCCTGTGAGTTCAAAAAATGAAGAAAGAGAAGAAAAAGAAAACCTTATCGCCGTATACCCATCAGGAGGCCAAATCCTATTGTCAGTAAGGTAAAAAATGATGGTATGTCTTTGTTTATCAATGATGAATGTCGTTACATAAGACAAATAAAAATAAAGAAATGGGTCTGGCTCTATCAAAATGGACAAACACATATACAGCTACCTTACTGAATATTGAAAAACTTTTTCACAGTAAAAACTTAAGTTACACCATCACTTCATTTCTGATTCACTTTGATCTACAGGCACAATCAGCACGTCAGCAAGTGTTCCCCACTAACACACATACTGACCTGGCTGCTCTCAGTGCTCATTTTCACACAATGGGGGGACATGGTCGCTGGATGTCACATATGGCTAGTCTTATCCATTGACGAGGTCACTGTAATTCTTTTCTGATAGTCAAACTGACAGTGTTACAACTAACCCGGTGTTACAGCACTCTCCGGTCTCCCCTACTGGAGAATGATACAATGAAAACAATGAAACTTTTACTTCTTCACCGGACAAATTAATCTTCCAAGTAGAGTAAATAATGTTTTACTCTTTGAACCTGGCCCTCCACGAGGTTATGTCCACTTACTGTCCAGTATACAGTGGAGCACACTCATTAGCATTGTATTCTTACTGAATGAAGCCCTCCACATGGCCTTCACTTCCTTCAACACTGCCTCTCTTCTTTATGAGCAGACCGGGGCGCAGCAGGCAGACAGGCAGCAGGCTTCCCCCCCAGTTGCCCCCAGGCTCCAGACAGATAAGCAGACACACACACACACACACAGCTATCTGTTTATTCTCAAACTAATATTTTTATTCATCTCCCCCTTTGGTTATCCTTAAACATACAAATAAATGTCCACGCTAAAGACACTGGAGCCAAATATTTCTCACAAATGACCGTGCACATCATAAGAGACCTGAAACACACAAACTAGCGTCCCGCTGGCTGGTCGGCAGCATCCGGTGCTTTAGAGAAACAGGAAGTGTGTGTGTCTCTATAACAAGCTCTCTGAGGGAGGCAGGATTACAGTGAGGTGTTTCAGCTTTTGATCTTTTGCCAGATGCAAGTGCTGCAATTTGCAAAAACTCGTGCTGGAAAAAGTTGCTCAGTTTGAGTTTTATAAAACGTTTTCATCATCTACTTCTCCATTCTGGTTATAAATGACTTCGTTTTCCCCTTTGTCAGCAGATTAATAATAACACCATCCCCTTTTTGGCACGCACCATGTGATGTAAGCTGAATTGTAATTGTGAACACATATGGTATGCATCCACACATATAGGCTGAGGAGATCACCCACCCCACTGCTCATTGTGTTTTCTCCTCTGTCTTTCTCTAAATCAACTCTTTTTAAGTTTTTTTTTAGGGCAAACGTACATGAGAAAAAAGACTGGAACTTTAAAAGATGCAAAACTCCAGCGAGAGAAGTAGTGTACAGGCCCACGGATTTACGATGGCTGCCAAGGGGAGGAAACCCTGTTAAAAAAGGGGATTGTTTTACTGCCATTTGACACATAATCTCAAACAGTACATGCAGAGCGCAGGGCGCTGAGCTGCAGAGCTCTGTGTCTGGAAAAGATAGAGAGACAGAGAGATGGTTTTGCTTCAGCATTCCAGGCAGGAATGGTTTATTTTTGTTGGAAACATAATTGTCTGTGGCTAGGATTTGGAAGTACATTTTACCCGCCAAACTGCCAGAAAAGTTTACATGTGGGTGTGACCGCCCTCTTGTGGTGACCTAGTGATATTTGCTCTTTCACAAACTTGGAGTGGAGAGATGTTTTCCTCTTCCAGGGTGTTAACACAGTGCGAATGTGCTGTGCTGTCATGAGGTCTGATTTCATACACGAGTACACAATAGAATTAAACAGTGCTTCTCATGCAACTACAACACAGTGAGAAGGAAAGAAAGAAAGAAAGCAAGAAAGGAAAAGAAAGCAACACGCTGTGGGTTTGTCAAGTTGTGTGCCTGTATCTGTTGCTGATGTTTTGGTCTGCAAAACTACTTTGGGATATAACGTGTCTTAAGATAAGCCTTTTTTGACAAAAACAAAACAATGCAGGATGGCAAGATATCAGGAAATTAAGTTCTGCAAACAGAATTTAGAGTTTAAGAAGTTTGATATTCAAGGAAATTTGCTTTCTTGTCAAGATTTAGGCTGCCGCTCCCACGTCTCTCTTCAGCTTCATGGGGACGTCCCCAGCTGACATTGCTCTCTTTCAGAAGCTGTGGCAGGTTTAGCAGGTGTGTATAGAAGGGAAATCCAGAAACCTATTTAATTTAAACCACCGTGCAGCATCTGTTGATAACAGCCAACCAGTTAGCTGCATATTATTGAAACATATCGACTTATTAGCTGTATTATTATCCTACAGACATTGTTGAGCCACAAGAATCATTTTGTAGCTAACACTAGAAAGAGGCTGTGACATACCGTCCATCTCAGAAACCACATGTGAAAGTGCAGAGGGTGAAGCTAACACAGCTAACATTAGCAATGCTGCAGCTGCTGCTACAGCACAAATGACAGCAGACTTGAAAATATTCAGTGCAGTATATGTAGTAAGGAGTCCCTGCTCCACCTGTTAGCTAAAGGGTCCTTGGCCTGAAAAATGCTGAAGAGCCCGCTGATAGGGCATATGAAGGACCATCATATACTTAAATCATGATGTTCTAAGCCCTTGTACACTCCAAACTCCCAGCATACGCACTGAAAGAAAACACAGCCACTTGACACAGCACTGAGCTGTATCTCAAAATAATCTTCTGCTTTCCAGCTCTCAGAAGATGTCACTTCTATGCAGTGTGTACTGGTGACCTACTAAACCCCCCTAAATGACAAAAATTGTTATATGGCAGGAAGTGAAGGAGTGGAAGAGGGTTTAAGTATGCAAGTGGAGCTTAGCTTTATGACTGGAAGCAGGGGAAAACAGCCAGTCTATCTGTCATCACTTTAAAAATACACCTACCAACCCCTCTAATGCTCACTAATTAACATGGTTCTAATCAGTATTTTTATATTTAGGCTACAATGGATCACATGTCTACTTGGTAGGCTACAGGTAGTGTCAAACCCACAGAGAGCTATCATCAACTGTGCAGACAATCCCCTCAGCTTTAAATAGCTTTATAGTATCTTTCAGCTTAACGTTTTGTTTTACAGCCTGCAACGGTGGGCCTTTTTAAGCTGGATGAAATAGAAACATTCCATTAGGTAATACGGATATACCAGAAACGATCCCCTAAGACTCAAAATAGCTTTCTTTTAGAACACAAGTCAAACTGCATTTTTCGATAATTATTTTTAAGAGAGAACTCGGAAAAAATGCAGTCCGTTTTTTTCTTCTTTTAAGGACACCTGTACAAGTCCAGTTTAGCCAAAATGTGCTTCTCAGCAGCTCTGAGAGTGTGGCTCTCATCAAACACCTGCAAGTGAACTGTATGGGAAAAAGTGATAAGAGCACAGATGCTCTGTGGTTTCTGTGGACCCCCAATGACATCTGATGTGGAAGAAACTATAAACTTAAAAGCCGGGGGCCTTTGAAAAATCCAAAACAGCCTCATAACTGAGACTACAGCAAAAGAATAATATGTATGCAGACCAGTCGGCTAAGTGATGACCTACTTCTCAGATTATAAAGAATTTCTGATTGAAAAACAGCAAGAAACAGAGAGAATAATCAAACACAGGAGGGCTTTCCTCCCCTGTAGGAATGTGTCATGGTCTTGTCCACTCTGAGGAACTGTCTAAGTAGATGAAAGGGGTACATATTATTGGTTATAACTTTGGCAAAGGCACTTAAAGATCCTAATTTATCATAAAAAGAAAATGTGGGCTTTCTTGGTTCTCATGCTTGCTCTCGCTGTAAGAGCATCAGACACCAACAACGACACCGCGGCTGAAGAAAAGCTTGTCATAGCCAGAGGAAAACTGCTGGTGAGTACATATAGAAATACATACAACATGGATACATTTCAATTTTCATCTCGATGTCTTGTCATGACCATAAAATGTTCAGGATTCTGAGCTATTGGTGTCTAAAATTAAATACACACATGAAAAGAGGAGAGGGGACACGGTGACAGCATCCAGCGAGCAAATGGGAAAATGAGTAAGATGAGGGATAAGCCAAGTGCTGTCATGTCAGTATGTATTCTGCTGAGATACCAAACCTATTTCTGGCACCTTTGATCACACAAAGAAGGAAGCATGCACAATGCTATTTGTCATGCTGTTTTAACAACTGTCTGTTGTCGTCCCTGCAGGCTCCCAGTGTGGTCGGATGAGGCATAAAGAAAATGCCTGAGCTCCATCATTTTCTCTTGGAGCGCTGGGCTTTATAGTATCCTTCTGCTCTTGTGTTCCTTTTTAGTAAGACCTGACTTTTCCCAAAACAAAAAAAACATTTTCTCATGACCTCTTTCAAAAACAAAACATTGTTCCTGCACTTAGAAATAAAGGTGCTAGCTAGAACCACAAATGGTTCTTTCTCTTTCTTTAGAGAATCCTATAGGAAAGGGGATTTATCTAGAACCGACCCAGGAGGTTCTGTTGAGAACTCTTTTTATTATGGTCCAAAGCCTCTTTGAAACAATGATTTAAACAATGCTTAAAGAACTCTTTTGTCAAAAAATGTCCTTAATCGAACCCTTAGTCTACAAAGAGCCCTTGATTTCTCTTCCAAAAAGGGTTCTTCAGAAGCAAATGGCTCTGTATAAAACCTCAGCCCTTCAGAAAGAACCCTTCTGGAACCCTTATTTCGATGAGTGTACTAAGTTGCTAAGTCCAGTGCCAGCTCTCTGAGCTCTTCAAAGTCTGCTTTTCCGAGTTGAAATCATGTTGAAAGACTCCTAAAAATAGCAAAACAGATGGATGTGCTTTATGCCTTCACTGCCTACCTGTTGTCTCCCTTGATCCGCTCTTTCCTGTGCAGCCACAACTTGGAATATGATTCATCGGAGGAGAAGAATCCGCGTCTGATATTCTATAACGAAAAGGACGAGGTAGTAAAGGTGAGATGTGAGTTCAGGGATCTTTTACTCATCCGCCTTGTGATGGGGCTTATCTAGGGAACGCCAGAATGTCAAGACAGATTCATGTAGGGAAGTTTTAAGACTGCTGCATCTGATATCAGATCCTTTGTCAGATACCAAGTCAAGACAGAGTGTGTTTGAAAGAGCGAGACAGAGTTACAAAAACCACCAAAAAAACAGATGGCAAGAAAGAGGGGGAGTGAGGAAGTGCATAAATTAGAGGTTTCTGACAGCCGAGTAATATTTTTTGTACTGAAACAGCGTACTTGGTATGAATACTGATATGAATTTGAACATTTTTATGCCCTGAAATTACAACTGTTCAGTGTTTCTCACACATTTTTATTTTTGTCAGTGCGGAAAAGCCCCTGAACCTGCATTTAGGCCATAATGGGACAATAAAACTCTCCACTGAAACCAATGAATTCTTAAAGCGTTGGCCTCTTGTAAATGCACAAAGAGCCGCTGCTGTGATTTACAAGTAAACTTCTCACTGCTTTCTTGAGATTTTCGCCTTTTATTTTCCCTTATAAAGCTTATGTACACTGTAAATATAAACTATTTGTTTTAACCTAAAAGAGTTCATGTCCAGGCTGCCTTAACACTGGAAGCTGGCTGAATTTGAAAAGACAAAAACAGTCAAATAAAATAGGTTATTAATAATTATTTATTAATAATAATTCATTTGTACTTGAGAAAACATGCTCAATAAGCCTAAGCTATTCAGTTAAAACAGTAGTCCTATAGTAAGACTGATGAGCATTACAAACATTTCACATTTTGTCAATTTGAAACTTCAAACTAAAGAAGAATGGCCTCAGAGGAGTTTTTACTCTCAAACAATGCATACTGTCAAGTCACGTTTCTTTAGAAACTGAATTTAATGAGTTGAACTCATGTGGATTACATTCATTCAACTCATCATTTCAAGTTAAAAGTCTTCTGAAAGACTTCTGTTTGACTTCTGTTCTGAAAGTAAATACTACAATTTTTAAGTTTAATTAACTTGAATGAATACAACTTGTGTATCTGTATTACATTCATTAGAAAAGATTGGTTGATTCCACCAAATTCCTGTGTTTTTCTTTTGTCACATTCAGGGTGTAGTGTTTCCTGTTTTCATTTATTGTTTCATAATGTGGGCTCACTTTCAGACAGTAATTTGACTTAAAACACAGAATTATTTCACAGACTAAATTATTGAACAAATAAATGAAAACAAATGTGCAGGAGGAAGCGCTGTATCAGCAGTGAGTGAACAAGTTTGAATAAAAATCCAATTTTCGTGAACCAAATGAATGTACAGTATCAGCAAAACTATCGTGAATCAGAACACAATGTAGCTCACGTCTGCAAACACTTCTCTTCACACATCTAATTTACCCTGCATCACTGCTTTTAAGCCTTTAACCATGTGTGTGCCTGTACTTGTGTGTGCGTGTGCGTGTGCGTGTGCGCGTACGTGTGTGTGTGTGTCTCCCTCCCTACATGTCAGACTGTTCCCGTGAAGAAAATGAAGGCAGACGAGATCAGCAGCCTGTTAGACTCACTCGGTTTCTACAAGAGGTCCCAGAAAGGGGAAGAGGTGCCAGAGGAGTTCCAGCATTTCCCCCTGAACTCCCCGAGGGACGAGCTGTGATGACACCTTGTGGCCAGACTCTGCTGCTGCACCCCGGCCGCATAAATGATGAGTGGGGCCTCAAGGCCAAAACGATAAGCCAGGCACCATTCTGAGGATTCGCTGGCCGTGTGCGGCGTGCAGAGTGTTAGTCAATGCTGTGTCACTGTGTTTATATGCTGAATTTAATAAAGAAAAAGGCTGTATATCACCACAATAAAAGACTGAGTGTATCAATACATTTAATGTAGACTACTAGTCAACTGACATGGAATTAATTAAAACATCGCACAACAACGTGGACACACTGAAAAAAGACATTTGAATGAGTTTTGCATTTCACAGATTATAATATATTTTATTTTTATATAATTCTTTATATCTTTATATGTTAAACTTACAAATTACCAGAAGCTACCAGTAGGACACATAATCAGTTGTGGACCTCGATGTCATTGGGTGTTTTGGCCTTTTATTACAAGATGCCCTCAGGACCAATCCAGGTTGATCAGATCTGGGTGTGTGTCTCATGATCTGCCTCTAGATGGTCACTTAGGAGCGCAGCCAGGATCTCTTCTCTTCAGCCACGTCATGGTGAATGTCAGCATATTGCAATGGAACAAGTAACAGATAACAGAGACAAAAGTTTTTATTCATAGAGTTAAGGAGCAATGTGCAACTAAGTAAGTTTTGATTCATTCATTATATGTATGCATAAAATTAGGAAAGATTTCCTTTTTTCTTTAGTGTTTTAATGTGCATGCATTTTTCTGGTATTCATTGGCCCCTTTTGTATCCCTGCAGAGCATAAACAACTGTTAAATTCTTTAATTTGATAAACAAATTTACTGAGCACCATAAATGGCCACTAACTTACTACCAAACTGCCATGCTGCTGTCTCAGCCTAATCCTCAGCCCGCCCTCCTTCACTATAATCTGATTAGCAGCAGTGTCTGCCAGCGCTCGTCTGTGTGTGTCCACTTGTATCTGTGCCTTTGTGCATTTGTGTACTTGTGTGATTTAAACACAACAAGGATTATCAGGAGACGCAGGGGACACAAGCACAGTTTTGGACGGTTACACTTCCTGACTCCTTGGCATGGTCATGGTCAGCAGCTCTACCCACAATGCCTGTGTTTTACTCACCTGTTCCAGAGAACCTGCAGATGGGTCTGGCCTATATGGGAGGCTCAGTGTTCACCAACAACAGGACGGCAGACAGCGACTTCACCAGAGAGCAGGAGGATGCTGCTGGTTGGTTACTGTGTCAAGTGTAGTTTAATGTAGTTTAGTTTTGCCATTTGAGGTTTAAAATGTCCCTTTTCTTGAGCTAATGAAAAGATTAGTTTGTCTTCCTTCTGTATACCTTTTTTTTCACGTGTGAGGTTTCAGCCACAGACACAGACAAAGCATCTGAAATTGAGTATTTATAAAATCTTATCATTTGTCTTGCAGTGGTCAACGAGCTGGTTTCCCACCTCCCCCTGCAGATGCTGCTGTACTTCAACATGTTCTATTTTCCATGCTGGTGGTTTTCTGCTGTTTTCATGTTGGAAGTAAAGGTTAGTTGGTGATGCACGTTTTCACAGATCAGATCTTTCATATTGCAGTTGCTCTCACTTCAGGTCTACTGGTCCATGGCAAGAAAAATAATAATAAAATAAAAATAAAAAAATACAGTAAATTGTTTCCTATTAGTTCACACTGAAACATTATACAGGAAACAGCAACTGTGAAAGGGAAGGGACAATGACTGAGCATCAATATCATCATTTTATTTATTGAAATACCTGGAAAATAAATTGAGGGAGAATCTTCATTTACAATGATGCCAAGGTACAGCCATACAAAAAGAGAAGGCACAAGGAGGGGGCAATAAAGGAAGAATACACATTTCTTTCCTCTTCTTTTTTTTTTTTAGGTAAATTTAACAATGTTAAAATGTAAAGGTACAGGCAAATAAACCTTAATGATGTCAACTTAATTTTTTTTTTCATACCTGAAGTATAGGTCATGCACTGGATAGTTTAGATGATCTGTCATATTGTATCATTAGTGTCATGTGACAAATAGTAAAATCAAAAGATGGTTTATTCTGGTGACAGAGCAATTCATACTGTATTTCACTGTACTAAATACTTATACTTAAGCATTATGAACAATTATACTTAGTGAGACTTTTTATGTGTTCAGAAATAGCATAAGTTGTGTTAAATTTAATTCATTTATTAAACTCACCGTGCGTCAAATTGGAAAACCTTTGCCTTTGGCACCATCTAGTGGCAGCAGCAGAAAAAGACCATATGTCAAACATCTCAGATCTAACCAGGGAAAGTAAAAAGAAAAAAAAATCCTTGGATCTAACCAGGAAATTAAAAGAGTTAAAGCAACACATACAGCAGACTGTACCCGTTTTCACTAATCTTTCTGTAAAGCCAGACTTACACCATTGGAATTATTTGAAAAAATCACTTCATGCTTTGTTCTTTTAGGTGTTTGTCCACTAAATAGTCCACTGTTTGAAGTCTTCTCAAGTAAAAAGATGTTTTCATACCTTCCTGCCACACTGATATTCAAGCTCTGCTTTATTTCCAGTTCTATTATCTTCCCGGGTACTACCAGGCTCTGCTCATAACTGGGATGATCCTCCTCACAGTCATTGAAGTGGTCCGACTTTATCTGGGCTACATTGGCAACCTTAAAGAAAAGGTAATTCAAACCAACATCCCCTCTGAAGCACAACGCAGAGCTCTTTTATGGACCCGTCTCCTGAATAACACCGCCGAGGAAGTGGCTGCTTAAGTATTCTGCCTGCGTGTGCAAACAATCAGCTCTTGGCTACAACTGTCTATTGAGTTTGTGTGTGTGAGTGTGGATGCGCAGGTGTGTCTGTGCTTTCATGTGGACACAACCAGAGCTCTTGATGCCTGACTGCTCTATCTTTGCATCGTCTCTGTCCACCAGCCCAACTTCTCTCTCCCTCTTCGCTCCCTGTCATCAGGTGCCAGAACTGGCAGCCTTCTGGCTCCTGTCTTTCATGTTCCAGCTGCCAGTGCTGCTGTTCTTCCTGACCGATGAAGGAATTATCATCCTGCCTCTAGAGAGAGCCGTCCACTCCCTCTACCTCCTCTTCCTGCTCGCCCAGATCCTGGCCTCCTTCCTGGCGCTCAGGACCATGACCCGAAAGCTCACCCTGCTCTTCCATCTGCGTCAATTTGGCAAGGTGGAGAGCCTCCGCCACGCGGGGATGAGCCCTGTCTACGGGCTGCCCTACCACCGCAGCGTGTTGCCTGTTTCGCCCACTAATGATATGTACCATTGAAGTAAATATCAATTATAAATCAACTGTACACTGATAATAATTTACCTAAGTCCCACCCCTTTTTTCTCTGTGCTCCAATAACAGTTAAGCAAGCCTGGTACCCAAAACAACCTCAGTCAACTTTCTCCTTTGCTGTTTCCTGTAATTACATATGCTATGCTATGTTATGTTGAAAGGAAAAATATTTCTGAAGATAGTTAAGTTATTTAATCCTAGCAAAATACTAACTAATTGGCTAGCTAATGAATGATTATCCAGCCAGTTCGTTGCTGTGCTAGAGAACAAAAGTTTAGCTAGCTACATGTAGTTAGTGTTTTGCTAATATTAGTTAACTTAAAGGATAACTTTTTCAACCTGGGCCTAATTTCCCCATGTGTATGTGTGTGTATGATTGATAGGTACAACTCGTTTCAAAATTGGTTCAGTATTAAGGGAGGCGGATGCAGCTGGCAGCCGTGAAACAAGTTATAACAGTAGATATGAGGGCAAAGATGTCCCATAAAAGTTTGTGCATTAAAAGTGCTTTTTTTCGCTACAGTCCAGCTTAGATTGCCAGTGCATCTGCCTCCCTTAATACTGAACCAATTTTAAAACAAGTTGTACCTATCAATCATACACACACATACACATGGCGAAATAAGGCCCAGACTGAAAATATATGTTGCTTTTACCAGTAATATCTTTTAACCATCTTCTAAATTTGGTTTCCTTTTCAACATACACAAGTCTAGCACACGGTAGATCTAAGAAAAAGGACACAAGAAAGTTGAGGTTCCAAAATTGGCAATCAGGAAGGGTCAGTTAAGGTCCCGTTCCATTTAGTGCAGCAGAGCCTTTCCAGTGAGCCAACGTGCAAATAGCAGCAGCCTGTGTCTGTCTGACCTGAATGGAACAAACAAGAATTAGTATCATTGGCAGTGTTGGGTGTAACGCGTTACAAAGTAACGCGTTCCTGTAGAAATATTACTTTTTTCAGTAACTAGTAGTGTAAGGCGTTACTCGTCTGAAAATGGTAATATTATTACAGTTTTCCCGAGCTAGTTACTTGCGTTACATTTGCCAGTAGCATCCATCACATAAGGCACACAAGACAGAAAACAGAAGGGAAGGGGAGATGGACGCTTGTAACTCTACCTCCAACTTGAAGAAGCACCTGGAGCGACAGCACGGACACATCAAGCTCGTTGCGAAGCGACGGAGTGACATGAACGAGCAGCCCCGCAAGCAGCAAAAACTTTCATTTGAACATAAAGTACTACCAACATCAAAATCCGAGATAAATAAGCTTGTTGCCTCGTACGTAGTAGAAGAAATATTACCTCTTTCTACCGTCGAATCGTTGTCTTTTCGAAAGATAATCGTCAAAATACCGATAACAGGGAGAGACCAGCCGTTTTCCGACAGGAAAACCTTCGCAATTTACCTAGATAAATGTTACGCCGTGATGGAAAGTGAGCTGAAGAAAACGTTTGAGAGCATTGAGCATCTGATGCATCTCAGGCAATTATAGAGTAATTAAGAAAAAAATGTGACTAGTAATATAACTAGTAATATAACCAGTTACTTTCTCCAGGGAGTAATAAAGTAAAGGCATTACTATTTTTGAGAGTAATATGTAATATGTAATATATTACTTTTTTGAGTAACTAGCCCCAACACTGATCATTGGTAACACGTGTTTACCATTTCATGTCAAAATGGCTGCCATGAAAAGGGCCTATTTAGCCTACAGTGACTACTTTTGTTTGAAATTGCATTATGTGCTTTAAGTTTCCAAACAACTGCCTGAGAATGAATGTGGGTTTGTTACTTGTGAGAATTTAAATAAAGCTATCTAATTATTTTGTAAAAAGTGTGTGTCATACAGGAATTTAGTGGAATCAACTAATCTTTTTTCATTAACACAAGTATACAAGTTTTATTAATCAAGGTAATTAAACTTAACATTTATTTTCACAGCATCTCAGGACTTATAAATATGAGTTCTTCAAACTTGAAGTATTTTGACTTGAACTGAGGAGCTGAATTAATGCAGCCTACTGTTGCTGTTAGTTATTCTTTTTGTGTTGTTTTGTTTTTCTTTTTGTTTTTTTGTTTTTTGGTTTGTAATGTCGATCAGTTTCACTGAAGAGTTTTTGAATAAACTTAATATCTTAAGCTTATTGAACATGTGCAATTGAATGAATATAACATTTATTTGACCAGAAAAGATCATTTGTTTTAAATCATTGGAAATTTACCTCAACTTGAAAAAAAAAAGAATTAAGTTAACACGTTAGATAGAAAGATGTGTTATATTAACACAGCTGCTTTGAAACTTGGTCCAACAATTCTCGTTTTTTAATGTGTATGATCATTGGTGTAAAATGACAGCTCAAAAGAGAAACCCATTTGATATAAAAGAGACACTGATGCCATATTCTAACATTTGCTGTTGATGTTTTAAAAAGGTGAAAAACATTTTAGTCCCACTCTAAATGTCAGAACCTGATGCCATGTCATCCAAATTGTCATGGAGTGATGTGCCTTTAAAGGGTAATAGAGCAAAATACACCATCAAACAACAAAATGGGCTCTGAAATACAAGGCAGTAGATTGCCAGCAGCTGCTTTTATCAAACAGTGTTAAAGGGGTTTCATTTTTTTCCTCTTCTTTAATGATGATGGATGATGGAGGTTCCAGTGTTGGTGGAGCAGAATTGTTTTGCAGAAGTAGATTCAATTTTTTGCCCATGAGACAAGATTAGGGTTTCACAGGTATAAAGCAACCTGTTCTTTTGTTTCTAGAAGGAACAATGTGAGACTTACATTCAATTTCTTCAATTTATCTTCAAGTCATTCCTGCAGTATATAATATTACCATCACTGTTTGATAAGTGGGATGCAGCAACCAAATTTCCTAAGGCTTGTGAAGTGAACGAGTTTAAACTGAACTGCAGCAGAAATGTGTTAAATATTTATGACCACACAGTGGCAGTCACCGACCAGAAGAGGGATGGGGAGCTTTTGACAGTACTGCAAAGTCCAATGAGAACAGATTATCATGCAGCACATGTCCTGGTCAGGAAACCCTCTGGCAGCAGAATAAAGGTTAGGCATGTCCACACTTGAATATGATGTAGTATTTGATCATCTATAACTCGTGTCTTGTCTACATGGAAATCGATTGCATATCTTGTTGTCTGCACCTCTTTTTCCTCCCGTTTGGATATAAAATGTAGCGCCAATAAATGTCACACTTGTTTTTACAGAAGCTCTCAGCCAGTATTTGGGGCTCTATTATAAATTCTTCTGTTGAGAAATTATTTAGAGTGTGGTGAGCTGAGTTGTCAACAAGCTGGTTATGTTAGAGACACAATTTCTGTGATACAACATGCTTATTCCGCTCTACTTTATATTCAGGAAACAACAAGCTGCAGTGCTGCTGCACTGTTTATGGAAAAGAGAAAATGGATTTTTTTTTAAAACTCAGAGTGGAGGATATAACGTATGCTCAACACTTTACGTACAAGTGGGCGCTCAAAACATACCATAAACTGTGGTCACATATTTGCTGCAAGGAAGAAACATGGAAAACCGTCCTGTTTAGTTTTCTAAAACAAGTTTAAATCAACTTAATTCATTGCCCGTCCTCATTTCCAGGTCAGTACTGTATGTCATCAGTATGAATGACAAAGAGGTTAGTGTTTGACGACCTGGGATGAGAATGTGTGGTAATTAGCAATGTGGCACCAAACACATAATGGGTCTCACATGATCCCTTTAACCTCAATTAAAAATGCTCCACAATGTGTTGAATTTTATCTGTGTGACCTTGTGGGGTAGAAGAAAGTGCTCCCCGAGTACTGATGATGAAGCAGTTTGGTGCTCTAAGAGCAAAGATAGAATTATAGAAACCGATAATCACAGCAGCAGACAAACAGCAGTTTGCATAGTGTTTGTTTAATGTTAGGTTCTGAGAGTTTATTACCAGGAGGTTTAGTACCAGGATGTTTTTAGCACCTGGTACCAGGAGGCAAGACAGCATCACTCGCCATCACACACAGGACTCAGGTTAAGGCTCTTTTATTTGTCTTTAAAGGTTTACATGGCCTGGCACCCAAGTACATCTCTGAGCTCCTCTGTCACTCTCTAACCCCAGATCTCTCTCATCTTTTGACCAGCTACTCCTGGCTGTCCATTGATCGAGGCTAAAGCCAGGTACACTCTGAGGTTTTATCTTCGGTGGCGGCTCAAAATGGTGGTCCTATGTTGCACTGAGAGAGGTTCAATAAATGGCCATTCTCGAGATCTTCTGAGCAAAGATAGTCTGGGAGAAAAGTCTGCAGTGTAACAGCAGATTTTCTTAAAAAAGAAAAAGCAAGAGAAAGAGAAAACTGGGGGAAAAAAAGAGTTGCAATTTGTTATTTAATTCATTAAAAATCAAAGACAAATAACAAAACAAAACCACCCTCTCTTCTGAGTGTTTTAAGTAACCTTACCAAAAAAAAAAGGCTCAGGATTACATGAATTCTAACAAAAGATACTGTATTTGTAGATGAAGAAGTGCACCTGGGGGGGTATCCCACAAAGAAGCAAATCATTTTGGAGCAGCAAGCACAAAATTATATTTACAAAAAAAAGTGCACAGAGCATTTATAAATGTCAATAACACTGACAAATATTGTGTTCTTTTCAGTACCCATGACAAAATAAAAAATATAAATACAAAAAAAGTAAATAATAAAACATGATTGGGTAGTAGAGCTCGCAGGAAGGAACAATGACTGGTGCAGAAATGACAGGAAATGGTTCAACATCAAACAACATCAAACTTGATTTGATCATTTGGTTAGTCAACTAGTCTGCTTTGTCCCAGGAGGAAATGTGTTTCCACAGCCTGCACATACTTGATTCTTCTATGAAAAACATGCTGATACACACCAACTAATACATGGTCATATTTACACACATACGTATATTTTTTCTGAAAGTTGTGATATGTCCATTTGGCAAGACATAAGATGTAAATGTAAATATAATGTTTAATGATATAATTATTATTTCCCTCTTTTTCTCCTCTTTCAGGTTTCTGTCTTAGTTGATCACCTGATTTAGTTCACCTGCCTGCCCAGCTGCACCTCATCACTCATTAACTTGTCACAGTTTATTTATAGAGGGCAGTTCTCAGCACCTCTTCTTAAGAGCAGATTGTTTGTTGTCTGTCTGTACTTGTGGTGCCTGATTATTAGTGGTTTCTGTGGCTATCCTGCCCAGCTCAGACTACTTATTCTTTGACGCTGTAATGCTAATAATCAGCATCATAAAACAACCACGCAAGCATATACAGGGTTTGGTTCAACAGCCACAGTGCAGTTCTTGCTGAAGTTTGGCTTCTCCAACCTTGAAAAAGTCTGAGAATTCCTTTAATCATCACCACACGAACTCTGAGACCCCAAAATCCAACTAGAGCATCGCTGAGAGGGAGCTGATCCTGCAGTCTGTGCTGCTTTTTGAATTACATCAGATTTTAAAAGAAAATCTACTGCATTACTTTACACTCCATAAAACATGATGTACAGCACAGAACAGGAAAGAGTACCAAGTGTGACTGTTTGTGTCTCTTTGACTAGTCCTTCAGTGCAAACAGAGCTAAACCTGTCTCATAACGGCAGATGTTCAGACAAGTGAAGTGCTCATGGAAAAGTCACTTTCACCATGTTTATCCTCTTCAGTAAAGCCAAAGAGAAAACAAACATACGCAGAGAGACACAAACAAAAGGAGGCAATTCTCAGAAACATCAGCTCTACTAAAGCTGCAGGCATCAGATACAAAGATGATCCTCTCAACCTCGTTCTCATTTGCCAACAGTAATTATATGAAGGACCCACAATTAATCTCATTGTCATGTATTGATTTGTTGAAATTGCCACTGGGAGCATCTTTCAATATTTTGTCTCCTTTATGATCAACCCAAATGTAATGATAATGTACACAAAATGTATTTAAAATATATAATTTGGTAACAATACTTTAAGCGCTTGTGTATTTCAAACACCTAAAATACATTATTGAACATTATTGAAAAGAAATACACATTCATCCCCAGGTTTGAGTGGTAGAAAAAAAAACTTTCAAAACTTTCAAACAAATCTTTATTGACAATTGTCAATGGCAGAATGGTCTGAACTGGTAGATGTGCTGCTTTATTTCATATTGTAGCATGTAGCAGGTAGCATGTAAACATGGCGTCAATCTCGCGATATTTTCACACGTGCATCCATTACGAGATATACGAAGTCTCGCGATACATCAACGCCATGTTTACATGCTACCTGGGAGGCTACAGTTGACAGTTTCAGCTAAAAACATGGTGTAAATGGCGTCTTTTGTGGTTAATTTTTAATGTCGTGGCTCGCTGACACTTGGATTACACCACACAAGCAGGATGGAGACATTTTGTGTTTGTTTTGTGTTCTTTTTTTTTCTTTTTTTACATTTACATTTGGTCTCCATTCACTGCCATTGTATAGGATTTGACTACAACCCTGTTTACTGCTGACACTCCAGGATTGTTTTGTGAACTGAGGATTTTCACCCATCCTCACATCAGCATAGAGGTGAGTACATATTGAGTGGATTATGAGTCTGGGGTGGAGTATCCTTTTAGGTCACACCCATATTGAGACTGCTAAAATGCCATAATTATCAATTTGGATAAGATGCTTTTTTTTCTCTTAAATTGCAAACTACTTGTATTTTATTCAAATGCATTTTTCATATCAGTATTTTGTATTTTATTTTAAATGCATCTGTTGAGTATTTCTATTTTCTATTTGTAACAAGATACCTTTTCATGTATTTATCCCAATCTCTATCCAGCTTACATTTTTGTGACTAACACTAGCCTGACGTATGTTCTGTATTCTCGCATTGCTTTCATGCTCTCTGGAGAGTACTGTCTGTTCACCAGGATGCTCTGACCCATTCAGCTTCTCCTGTATCTGGTTTTAATAAGTATGAACTCCATTAGGTTCTGGAGAGGGAGAAGATTAACCAGCTGGTGGTGAAAAAAGGAATAGAAATTCCCCCTGGAGACACAGCGGTCACATCTGAAGCAGCTCCTCGCACCTTTCGCCTCGTCAAATTGCCTTTCTTTGGTGTGGAGTGTGGTGAATAATAGCCTTGGATAATCTGAGGACATAATGTTCTCTATCTCACCAAACATATTGTTTCCCCTCACACTCTTTTAGCAGCCTTTTGAAAATATGCTCCCTGCAACTTCTGATCAAGTTTTTCTTCTTCATGTGTCCTCCACAACACAGCGGCGTGGCTAAACTCCGGCGAGTCTGTCATCACCTTAATTATGATTGGGTGCAGCTCAGAGGTAATCACAGAATGAGACTTGACGAGGCTGTCCTAAGCAGCGGTGGGAAGCAATATCCCAGACATCACAGCGACATGCTCATCCCTTATTTCAGTAATCCTTCATGGTGGAGAACTTGCTGGCCCTGCCAAGATGCCTGGAACTGTTTCCATCCTCTTAATCCCAGGTGGTTAAACAATGAGCTTTAACCCTCACAAACTATTGCCTTCATACATAAACTGTGATGACAAGTCATTAATACACACCATGATTATTGTTTAATGGGTTAGATAACTCAAACCACAAAAAAACCTTTTTCTCACTTAACAAATGAGGCTAGCAACATTTTTCTTGTCAACGAATCCAATGGCCAAAACTAAGAATAAATTCACTCTACAAACAAGCATTGCCTATGCAACCAAAGCATGAATTAGCTCAGACCCCTGTGCCATAGACCACTGCTATATCCAAAAACTTTTAGAAACTCATTAGTGAGCCACACCGTTGCACTGGGTGGCTCTTTCCTTCATTATGATGATGAACATGGACACTGTAGTTAAGTCAATACCACATACACGGTCATGCTGCTGTGAATACTTGGTAGTGTATCAAATTTGGAGCTTAAAATAATTCCTCAAAATGCACTATTTTCTCCTGTTTAAGTAATGTTTGCTAAAAGCTACTGTGACCAGCTGCTTTAGGACTTTTTCTTTTAATGATTTGTGTCTTCAGGTGCAACTACTGTATAGAGCTTGGGGATGAGTGCTGAAACAGGTTAGGGAAGTCAGACAGCATGCAGAGACACATATTTTTGGTGCTAATTTTTATGGGATTTGTTGAAAATTACAAAAAACAAACTATCACCAGACTAAAGACCTTTGCACACCACCAGTAATGTGAATAATATTGTCTGAAGTAACATGTGTTGTATGATTTGCAAACAGTTCCAGCTTGTGCATTGAACATTTGGTTCATTCATATTCTTCGATAGTTGGGGGGTCATCTGTAGGAGTTCAACAAAGATGTTTTACATATACCATTACGTGTGTGCAGACTGTTGAAGCTTGATATACACAACATCATGTGTATATGTTTTTGATCTCTGGAAGAAAAATAGCCAGAATATCGCTCAGCAAAGCTCTGTGTATTGATGTAAAAGCTTGCACTGGCTGCATACAGGTTTGAATTAATTGCAAAAAAAACGTGTCTGGTGTCTGACAGCAAATCCTTTTGTGGCATAAAGCCATGCAGAATTTTGGATATGCAAAGTTTTAAGATGTTTCTACCACTAGAACTATTTACTGCCCAAAATGAACCCTTTGCCAAAAAAACAAAGAAGGAAAGAAAGAAGGAAGAAAGAGTTGAAACTTGTCTTGTCTAACACAGGGCCAGAACAGGGCCAGCTATATGGTTATTCAGGTGGCTGAAATATAGCATGTCATGGGTCACATGTGGCTACCAGATCAGGACCACCTGTGGCTCACAATTATGAAATGATCATGAAATGAGTGCATTCTTCTAGTTCATTGCTGTATTTGGGCTGAGTGTAAGTGGGCTGTGTGAACCATTGCTGGACCAGACCAGTTTTGCCATGTGGTTTGTGGTTATATGGTCAAGGCATATTTAAAACATAAAGGAGCAGAATCATATTCTTGGGATAGTGGGCTACCCCCACACATCTCTTTAGTTTTAATGTGTCATTTACCATGTTTTAATTGTGCAAACTAACTAGAGGTGAGGAAAAGGTTTCTTGTAATTTAAATGAACCTGACCTTTAACTGAATCTGCTAAGCTGATTGAAATACTCATTAAACCAGTAAGACATCCACAACTGACCCACCTCTGCAGGCCCCCCTCTTCCTCTGTAACCAGTTTCCATTAGCAACTGCAGGAAAACACTTCCAGGAGCGTTCTGCGAGCCTCAGTTGTGCAGGCCTGCAGGGAGTGTCAAACAGCGAGGCTATTGCTAAATCCTCCAGGACACTGTTCAATCTCTCTCACTCATTTCCCCAGATATGGCTGGTAGAACAGGGCCTGGCATCTGCAAAGGAATGGCAATATGATATTTGATGGGAACACATGTATAGCTCTATTATTTGATGCTGTTCCTATGACCCAACTGCTTCCCACTCGAATCAGAAGGAGAGGAAGTGCCTTTTAAGGGTACAGAATACATATTGGCCAATTACTGACTCTAAATGATATTGGGCCATGAAATTCAAATCTCATTCATAAGCCACTTACTGTATATTGTCTCCACCTTCACAGCCAGCAGGCTCCACGGCAAATGTGACATCATACTGGCAGGCAGGGAATATTGAAAGTCAGACTGAAATTGGTGGCTGGATATTTTCAATTTGGGTCTGATTACCTGGGTGAGGGGGAATGGCAGCGCAATTCACTTCTCCCGGTGGTTTAAATGGCCACTCACCATACAGTACCGATGAATATTTTATCAGGAGCGACAGTATTAAATCTGCAGAGCTTGGTGACACAGGAGAATGTACGCCTTCAGAGCAAATCACATAAAAGCTGTTATATTCAGTTTATGGGTGTTTTTTTTATTTTGCTATAATTTGAGAGTGTTTTGAACAGAGCCATTTGCATGTTAGCTGAATTTGCTCTTCACATGAGAGGGAGGTTTAATTCACCCTGGGAGTTGGAATTCTAATGTTTTCAAAAGCTCAGGCTGGGTTCACTATACTTTCTGTATAGGCCTATACATGGGAAAATAAAAAATACAGTAGAGTCCTCTTCTATTGCACAGCTCCATTTTTTTTGTCCCTATTTATACCTAAAGCCTTGACTGAATCCTATATTTTCAGAAACTGGAGACAAGAGTTTAATGATCCCTGAAATTATGGACTTTTGCATTTGTAATATGGTGACATGCACAAAAAGATTTTATATAAATCACAGAAATATAAATGAAAACCAAAAACCTAATTCTAACTGATGTGAACAAAACAAGTTGAGCTCAAAGTTCCATTTACTTTGTCACACATGCTGTACTAAATGTCAGGAATGAACCCCAAGTGTCAATAAATTTGTCTTGACAAAGTGGTGGCAGTTTGTATCAATACCTGGTACATTTATTAAAATCAACACAGGAGACAAACAACAAAATAAATGGTCTGCACATCCTATCGGTCAAATGTATTGACATCCGGATTTCCATTTAAAAACTGTTTATTAGTTTGGTTAAGTCAATTTTATTTATAGCCTGAAGTCACAAAGGCGCATTTGTGCTTTATAATCAATACAGCATCCTCTGTCTATAGCACTGGGGTTCTGAAGTGTGACCCAAAGGCCAGTGGCAACTTCTTAAAGGTTCTGTGCAACCCTGTTGATCACTTTTTAATAATTGCATTTTCAATAATACATCACCTGCCTACTTTATAGAACTGCATCCCCCTAACAAGCATCAGTCACAATACACAGTCATCAAAACTGACCGCAACATCCCTCTTCCAGGATAGACAGACATACAATACTGTAGATGTCATATCTATAGGGTAGACAGCCATAAAAATGCAATGGAGAAGGTGAATTGCAAACGTACATGGAGAATGTGGATCAGGGAAAATTCTTCTGTCCTTCTAGGTCCTGTCAAAACAGGTAAGACGAGAGCTTTGTGAATCTTCTCTGTCATTAGGACAAAGCTAAGACCACTGTCAATTAATGGCTGTGGCCATATGAATGAATACTTACCACGGTGACTACCCCTTAAAATTAATTACAATTTATTGGAACTTATTGAAGGATGCTGTTAAAAGAGTAGTGTGGCTCATCTGAGAGGCACTTGTCGAGCGAGGGGAGAGCAAGTGACAGACTGACAGTGACCCTGGTGCTCATAGCCGAGCAGAAACTAGCAGAAAGTCGTCAGTTTGGCAGTAAATGCACAGTTCAGGGCCAACCATCCACAACTGCTGGAAATGTGAAGGGGGTAACGTTACCTTTCCCATGTTTGATCGCATCCCCTTCAGAAGCTTTGTAATCCAGCCTTGAACTGCAGTGTCCTTTTGGAAACGTGGTAAAAAAACAAAAACAAACAAAAAACAAACAAAAAAACATGATGTTAAATCCAACACCTAATGTGTTCTGTAGTTAGTTATCCACTTTTCCATGTTAGAAACAGTTGTTTTTGTTAGCTTGTTGTAAGGCGTCCACTGGCAGACCCAGTCTGTAGTCCAATCAGATGCTGTGTTCTTGACTTATTGCGTATGGCAGCGCTGATCCATAGATGTACTAATAGATGCATTTGCTGATCTAAGACACAATGAGATTGGACCTTCAAAATAAAATTTGTGGTGATGACGGAAATGAGCTGCAGTAGGTATCACGTCACCGTGGTATTGCAGCAATGTGATTATCATCACACCCCTTCTGTGTCAATACAGTCACTTCAATCTTCCTCACAGTGGGGTCAATTTCATATGGTCTTTCAAAGTCTGGCCTGTCATGAGACAAGCAGCTCTGTTGACCAATTGTTCACCCAGGTCTAATATGTATTGTACTCAAGATTCCCTCGAAAGCAGTATTGATATTCAGTGGATTATCCTCATGAAAGACAGCAAATTGAGTAAGGACACCAATATAGTACATATTGATAAGGACTTTCTGGTTTACAAATGTCTTTGGTCGGATGGCTGCCCACCCTATAGAGTCTGGTTCTGCTCAAGGTTTCTGCCTGTTAAAAGGAATTTTTCCTCACTACTGTCAGCTTACTGCTTGCTCTTGGTGGGAAATGTTGGGTCTCCCTGTAAATAAGAGAATAAATAATGAAATAATTCAAAGTACCATGGGATAACTTATGGCGCTACACACATATTGGACCCAATCAAGCTGCCACTTTCAATTATGCTGTCAATCTATGTCAAAGGTGTTGGGTGCCCAAATGTATGAATAGAAATTTAGAAATAAACATGCTCTAGTAGGGTTGCACAGCCTTTCCAGGAAGACCTCCCATGAATAAAAAACATTTTAAGGCAAAAAAAGAAACATCTTACTCCAGTCTGGCTACAGCTGTCTCCTGCTCTGCTCAGAAAAATCTAGCCAGGACTCTTGCCAGCAAACATAGTCTCTCCATCCAGCATTAGAAGTTGTAAATCCCCCCTCTATTGTAGATTAAATTTAACTACACCATAAAAGCCATCCATCTGCCTGTCAGATCACTTGGCCTTGGTGAATACTACAAGTACTGTAACAATTAATGTGTGGGGAAACAAGGCTTATCTGAGATGCAGCTAAATCAAAGGGTAGTACACAAGGACAGTGAACACAGCCGACGATCTGTTAGATGCTCTCTTAGCTGGCGCGGCCATGACCCTTAAGTTAAAGGACAATTACAACAATGTGTTCACCAAAATGAGAAGCTGCAGGAGGTAAGTTCATGAAGTGCAGAAACGAAAAGCATCCTGTCGAGTGGAGTCACTGTTTGCCTAAATGAAATTCTGGTAGTGGCAACTGGCAGCACAACTGATGAATGAAAAGGAAGATACTGTCTAAAAATCTGCAACCAAGCATTTCATCCATAGAAACCTGGGCTTGTGTCTCTTTTGGCTTCCTCAGTGATAAAATCCCAGTCTCACCACTTTTGTAAATACAAACATGCTGTGGTGAATTTACTCATGTTACATTACATGATTTCTAGACACTGAATTCCACAGTGCTCTAAATTATCTTTGTTGCCTGCAGTAATCTTATGCTTTCATTCAGGTTCACCACTGTGACATTGTCTATATTGCAGCTTTAAAGTAATTTGTTGCCTCTATTGCTAACAGATTTAATTTGTAGACATGTCAATAACTCAAGGTTAGTGAGACAACAAGCACCCTGACCCGCAGTGAGTAGAGTTCAGCCTATAAACGAACATATGACAAAAACATGGTACTTGAGTAGGTGAGTATTACGGTTTATCCATTTGCAGTATCTCATGATCAAAGGGTCTGTCATCGAGTGAGCAGGTGGGGGTTAACCATTTCTCTCAAGGACACTTTGACTTGACACTTGATGGATCTGCAGTAACCTTGGCTGTTGCAAGAGCTGAGCACATGAAACGTCTTTCTTTCATCACCATGAGAAATATCATTATGGTTCAGAAAGGCACTCAGAAAGAAACCGAGGCCTCTTGTTGAGTGGCTTGACGACAGAGATGTGTTTTTTTTTTTCTTGTGCAGCATTGTCATGTAGTTTTCCTCTGTTTTAGACAGCAGACCGAGCAGAAAAATGCAACAGAGTAATAATTAAAACAAAATAAGAGCATGTTTTATAGCAAGGCTATGGGAAATTATTAGCAAATTTAATGAATTGTCAGGATTTTTTTGAATTGGGCTTGTATGAGTTGCCTACAGCAGATGGTGGTCAACACTCCCACAGTTTGGGCATGCATCAGAGGTTCTGGTGCAAGGGGTCAGCACCTAAACATATTTTAGCCACCTAAAAAATCTTAATCAGTTAAAGTGTACACTTTATTTAGAATATTTTCATTGCTTTACCTTGTCATCAGACAGCATTTTCCAACAGGAAACCAAATAGGAAGCTGTAAAATCACTGCTCACAATCACTGTACATGCTCCTCTGACAGATATGTAGACAATGACGTGGGAGACCAGCCGCAGTCCAAGGTATGGCATCTACTGACTCGGTTGCAGAACTTTCTTGTGGGGATTGATGGCGAAGCCCAGCTGTGTTACATGTTGAATGTCCATCGCTGTGTGAGCTTCCACCTCCTGCCTGGATGTGGCAAGAATCAAACAGCCAACAATACAGATCATTATTCCCGTCCCCTCTCCCTGATGCTCGGCCACACTGACTGCTTGTACCTATACATGACATCTGTGTTGTCCACACAGGCAGCATTTCTGTTGCAGGGTTGCTCCTGCCAACAAAATGAGATGAAAAGAGATGTAACCATAAATTACACTTTTTCCCTTTGTTCAGAGCTATAGAGAGAGATTGAGGGAAGGAGGGAGAGGGAGAGAGAAGAGACAGAGGAAAAGAGTGCACTGTAAAAATACTTCCCTGCACTATTCCCTGCAATATTTTCATGTCTGTGACATATTCTATACCTATAAACAATGAAATTCAATGTGGGTGTGAGTGTGGCTGCAGCTGCGTGTGAGATGTGCATGAGCAGCTCTCACACAGGCTGTGTGTCCACACTAACCTCTGTTTTGGTGCTGGAATAAAAACCAACAGGTTCCCCCAT
>JAJHUR010080664.1:0-15811 GCA_027495735.1 Lutjanus campechanus | reverse complement strand
GGAAAAGAGACAGCACACACACACACACACACACACACAGTCATTCCTCCTCCGTGCTGCTTATGCAACCGGGGAGAAAAACAGCAGCAGTTGTTGACGGTGCTCACGGCGTCTGGCTGCCAGTGATGATGACTACAGTGTGAGGGAAGCAGAGAGGTGGCTGATGCCAAAACAACTAAAGCACGGCATCTGTCTGCTCATAACAAAGACTCATTATGGCTTCAAGCTCTCGCTGCATTGGATTACACACAGCATTTGCTCATTTACGTCCCCATATAGCAGGGATTTCCTCATGTTTTCATATCAGCTACCTGCGGCCATCATAACCCTTTAACGGAGATCATGATGTTTGGTTTTTGTTCGGTTTTTAAAAGACGGGGGTTTAGTCGTATTTTTTTAAAGGTTAAAGGGCTTATCTGAAGCACAAACAGCAGATCTTTGGCTTTTCTTCCAATGCGTCTTCACTTTCTTTAGTACAAGTACAAATAAATAGGGCTGCACAATTTGGTAAAAAAAAAAGTCACATTTTTCCTTTTTCATAAAATTGCGATTTTGTTCTGGTTCAGGGATTTGGATATTGCATTTGGCCATGTTGAAATGTTGTGATTAATTGCGCAGCCCTAATAAATAGTACATATACCCAGATACTCAGGATGAGACCCAAAATAAGAACATCAGTGTGTCAACGCATTTAATCAGAATTCAATTCATTCATTATAAGGACAGGAAAAAATGATAAAATGAAATTATAACCACCATCTACACTTCCTTTGTTCAGAAATGTTACTTTGTACACTCTGTCCCCCAGCCTCCTCTCCCACCTCCTCTCCCCTGGGACCTCACTTCTTGTTTTTTAAGGTATAATGTTAAAATTTCATCTTGCACTGATATTAAATTCCCTTCCTGATTCTTTAAAAATAATAATACAGATCGTTCAGAAATTGACATGTACTTGGTTATTATTATAGAACCAACTTTTCCAACTCAACATAACCATGACTTCCTATTATAGAAGCATATTCTGAACATACAGACCCTGTTTACAGTAAATTTTTGATGTGCTTCAACAATCCACATATTAGCCAAGTATGTGTACACATACAAGGAATCTGACTCCAGTTTTAAGGTGCTTTCGCTGTACTTACACACAGAAGAACAATTTACAGCAAGACAGAAAAAGAGACAAAGGTATTTATACATTGAGAAGCAACAAAGTTACCTAAAGGGAGAGTTCACCCTAAAATCAAAAATACATATTTCTCCTCTTACCTGTTGTTATCCATCTAGATCAGGGGTGGGCAATTATTTTTCATGAGGGGGCAACATGAGAAACTGATCATGCTGCTGTGGGCCAGACACAAATGATATAAGATCCTAATAATGGCCAAATCTCTAATAATAGAATGGTCACAAGTGTTCTTTATAGGGCACTTCTTCCATTTCTGAATTGCCATGTGTTGAATTGTGGGCTAGTGTTTTGTTGACAATGTCCCAAACTTGATATTTTACAGTGTAACATGCAGGCTGCATACAGGCTGCAACAATAGTAACAGCAGAAGTAGAAGAAGAACAACATAAACGACATGGATGAACAGCACAGAGTGAATAAAGTTACAGTTTAATATAAAAGATACAGTTCAGTATCATTACCAGTGAACACAGCACTGAGCCCTTTCAAAATAAAGGTCAGATAATGGTTTAATGGTAAGCAAAATGCTACTGACTGTCTGTGCTAGACTTGTAAATTTTGGTATTTCCATGATGATCTTCAGTGGGCCACATGAAGCCTTTGAGTGGGCCACATCGGACCCCAAGGACACATTTTGCCCTGGTCTGATCTACTGTAAATAGTTTTGGTGTGAGTTGCAGAGTTCTGGAGATATCGGCCATAGAGACGTCTGTCTTCTCTTGAATATTGTGGAACTCCACCTGTCTCCTTCTGGATGACTGCCCCCCTTTAAAATAGAGCTTGTAAAAAGGGAAGTTTTTCCTTGTGACAGTTTCCTCAGTGCTTGCTCCTGGTGGAAACTATTGGGTTTAAAAAGAGTACTGCCTACACCCACTCTCTGAGGAGCATCCCGAGATAAATCTTTTTTGATGGGGCAATATAATTAAAGTTTATTTGACTTGACTTGAACTAAACAGCACTCAGCTTGTGGCGCTCAAAGTGCAAAAAAAACAAAAACAAAAACATTTGAAAATCTCAGTGGCCATAATGAACTGGTTACTCAAGATAATCCACAGACGGGCGGACATTTAGCTCAGCTGGTAGAGCGGACAGGACGTCAGTCCTCTGCAGCGGCCGCTGGTTTGACTCCCGCCTGCGGCCCTCTGCTGCGTGTCATCCCCTCTCTCTCTCTGCCCCGTTTCCTGTCTACTCTCTAGCTGTCCTGTCAATAAAGGCAAAAATGCCCCCGCGCCCCAAAAAAAGATAATCCACAGACCTTGTTATGAGCAGTTTCACGTAGGAACTACTTTCTTTCCACTGAAGTCCACCTCATCACCATGCTGAAGGAAGTGTGCATCTACTCATGGACGAGAGAACACCCCACTGTTATGAGCATGGTCCTCTTGTCCATGAGTAGATGCAAACTTTCTTCTGCGTTGGCAGGTTGTAGTTTGAGAGTCCAGAACTAACTCATTTTTGACTTGGCAGAGAATTACATAACTTTCTGTACTGTAGGTGGCAGGGAACAGTGAACCTTCAGATCAAAACAGTCACATTTCTGCTGATCTGTCGGAACCGTCTGAAGAGCCCTCTTAAAAATCTAACAGAATGATATAATATTAATGTGACTGTAAAGTAGCAGGTATATCAACAGACACTAGCTGCAGTAGATGGAGAGCGATCTGCTGAATGATCAGCATCATTTCCTCTCTGATTGAATCTCCCAGATGATGAGTGTTAGTTGAGGCTGTCAGCTGCAGGATACAGGCTGTAACATTAATGAAAGGACAGATTAGACCTCTCCCTTTATCACTGCTCATGCTATCATAATGAAATCTATTATCAGCGCAGATCGTCTGCACTGTCTGGGATAATCGTATCAGCTGAGTGAGGTGGAACAAACGCCCCGCATGTTTTTCAGAGATGCACCAGCTGCAGGACAATAGCTGGATAGTGGCACCACCTAGTGGAGAAAAAGTGCAGCGCACATTTTTAATCTACCCAGAGAAACAAAGTCAGCAGTCAGGTTTGTTGTAGCTGTGTGTTTACATGACTTTCCATTTTTAAAGTCTTGCCTCTGTCGCTGTGTGTTCCCTGTAACAGGAGACGACCTGATGCGCTGTGTCGACCTGTATAACCAGTCTCAGTCCAAATGGTTCGAGGAGATGGTCACCACAAGTCTGGTAAGAAAACAACATTCTGTGGGCGAGCGTAAGACTTTGAGTCCAAACTAAGAAGTGTAACACTTTCTGTCAGGATTTTTTTTACTAATTGAGCATACGTGCAATCGCCAAATAATAAACATGACTCACAAAATGAATTAAAAAGAAAGAAATAATAAGAAATACTGAAAATAAATAAGAGGTATGTATGTAGGTAGGTAGAGCTGATTCGATAGACACACTTTAACAAATATTGCACCTCCTGTGATTTGAAAATTGCAGGAAGCCTTATTGTGATTTTGATAAAATTTGGATTAAATTGTGCAGCCTCACTACTAACACTATAAAACAATATTTATAAGAGACGTGTCAGCGTAAAAGAAATGGAAAGAGCTTTCTTATACCCATGTGTATATCGTGGGGAGGTGGTTTAGAGACATCTGATATTTTCTGTTTGTCAAATATTTGTTTTCAATAAAGCAAAGCATCAGACCTCCATTTAAAGTTTTACATCCATCTCAAAGACTTGAAAGTGCTGGATTTTATTTCATGTCTCCACTCTGTTGTGACGATTCTTGTTTAATCATGTATTAATCCCCTGGTTGGCGCTGTAGACGCTTGTTTCCGCTCAGCGCAGACAGATGGAAGTGTAGAGGTTTCTCTGTGACTCAGGCATCACAAACTGCTTCTCTCTTCAGGAGCTGGAGCGGCTGGAGGTGGAGCGGGTGGAGATGATCAGACAGCATCTGTGTCAGTACACCACCCTCCGGCATGAGACAGACATGTTCAACCAAAGTGTGAGTACAACTTCAACTCGCTGTTCAGAGTTAAAACTGCTCTTTGTTGAGTGACAGTGACAGAGGGCAGGGCTGCTCGCACAGACTGACAACCAACAGATATGTTGTTAATCTGAACACAAACCACATCGACTAATAATTAACTGCCATGTAGAACTGACAGCAGACATCTGCGATCTCCAGTCATTGTGAAGTCAAAAGAAAGGTTTTAATAAAACAAAATGTATTCACAAGTCTTCAGGTGGAAGTAAGAGTTGAGGAAAACGAAGCGAGTCTAACTAAAAATATTTGTGAGGCATTAAGATCCCAGAGGACAGAAACAGGAAAGAAAAAACAGATAAAGAACTATATGAATGACATTTTTAAAAAAGAAATAAGAAATTAGAGAGGTAACATTAAAAAAGTATATCCTACTATATATACGTTAAATGCAAAATCTGATGTCACTTATTTATAATAACTGCATCTGCATTCATATTTGAAGTGATGCAGAGCCTGTTTACACCTGATATTAACATGCAGCGGACAGCTCTTATTACATATGTTCACACGTGGCATTAAAGTGTGTGTCTACATGCTCCACTTGTGATCACATGTCACTTCCTCGCTGTGTATACAAACAGACATGTAGCTACATCACTTCATCTGCAAAGACCAAATACATTGTAAGAAATAACTTAATATAGGACATTTGTCGAATTGTTGTAGAAAGCATTTCACAAAGTTGCTAAAGTTGCTCCAAACTCAACAACTCACAAAATTGGGTGATTTTTTTTTTTCTGGGGACTTTCTTCATGGGCGACAAAGACGTATGTTATGTTAGTTATTGTGTATTGAATCTGTAAGATTTGTCATGTTTTAATTCAGTTCAGACATCAGTTCAAAAAGTGTGTTAAATGTCTAAATGTTGGCAGGTCGGATGGACTTCAGACACAGAGTAGCAACTAGTGCAGTGATGCCAACTTTAAAAACAAAGAAAGAAACAACTTAATGTGTTGAATTCAGTTTTACATACATACATAATACTTACATATATACATACATATGTACATACAAACTTAAATACAGACATACATAAAATTGAATTATTGAATTTAATTAAATTTGAATCCCCCTATTTATTTCCACAAACTTATTTATTCCTATATTTGCTTTTTACCTTTTAATGTATTTCCAATTCCATTTTACAATATATTATAGGGTGAAAATAATAAAGATTTATTTTATTAATTAAACAAATAAAAATATATATCAAAAATAATAAATAACTTGGCAAAATAATTGTGTGAAGTAAATAAAAAGGACGTGTTAATTCATTTATCAGTTTCTTTATTTTTAATGTTGGCAGTTTTTGGTCCTCTTCAGGTGAGAACAGGCACACAGTCTTATTCCTGACTGATTATTACCTTATTACTACCAGTATTTTCACTTATTCATTGCACACTATAACACACTTCATAATGATTGTTACTTTTAATATTCTAAACATATTGTACATGAAAAGCAACCATATTTCCCTTTAGGGGAGAATAAAACTCCACGTACACCAGCAGAGGGAGCCACTTCACAGGCCCTCTGAGTGATGGAAACATCACCGGAGTGAAAGATGTTAGCGTCTGACTGCTGTTGTGTCTCTGTCCAGACGATGGAGCCGGTGGACCAGCTGCTGCAGTGTGTGGACCCGTCCAGAGACAGAGAGCTGTGGGTGCGGGAGAATAAGACTGGAGAGATCAGGCCGGTGGACATAGAGATCTGACCTCAGTGCTGTGTGATGGCTCCGCGTGCGCACGCTTTGACCCCCCACCCCCCACCCCCACCACCCCCTGAGCTCACACTCACACAATGACCCAGAGGCTGCACGCCTGAGGACTGACTGAAATCTCTGCTGGGATCTTCACCCCCCTCCACCCCCACCCACTGATCCTCCTGTGACTCCCGACAGCACCCCGCCGAGGATGACGTCAGTGTTTGGGGAGTTCAGTGAAACCCTGAGTGATGGATGAAGACGTCAGACGGTGACAGGTTGTAGTTTTGTGTTCGCCCCGGCTGAGACGGGGACGGCTGAGTGTGAACTGTGAGGCGAAAGGTGAAGCG
Source organism: Lutjanus campechanus (assembly GCA_027495735.1). Classification (NCBI taxonomy): domain Eukaryota; kingdom Metazoa; phylum Chordata; class Actinopteri; order Lutjaniformes; family Lutjanidae; genus Lutjanus; species Lutjanus campechanus. Next base: position 9,590 of record JAJHUR010080664.1, on the reverse strand, counting down.
AGTGACACAACGAGCACCGAGGATGAACATTTAACACATGTACATGTTGAATAGCTTTATGTTCCTGCAGCTGTGTCACGCTGCGGTGTGTGTGCGTGTGTGTGTGCTTTTGCTCTGTGAGGTAATTCTCTGATTCGCGTGTGTGTTGATACACACTGACTTCAGATCTGCAAGTTGTTGGCAAAAAAAAAAGATTTAACAGATGCTGCTAAGCAAGATACATGCATTCTGACCTGAGAGTGTTATATTACTGTGTACCAGAATAAGACTAAAGTGTTTTAATACTAATATCCACCATGTATATGCAGGAATTGACCGTTTGCTAAGCCCCGCCCCTTTTCTCACTGTTGCTGCTAGGGCTGGAATTTCTAACTTTGAGACAATACCTTGAAAAATATCAATATTCAATACCATTTCAAATACCAAGAGGAGAAAATGACACAAAAAGAAAAAATAAAGACTCTAAAATGTTTGATTTTTATTAACAGATGAATTCAGTGTTTCCCCTACCATTAAAAATAACATTACACGCATGTTTATGTTGTCAATTCTTCACATTCAGAGTTTTATGTAGAGAGACCTTTATTTTGACATTTTATTTTGAAATTTCGGGCTTGTTTTTGCTTCCTTCTCGTTCCACTTAAATGCCTTTATTAGTTTCAGCCCACAACACAAGAACAGAGAGCGAGAAGCAGCAATCTCAGTACTACACGATACTCGCAGCACAAGTACTGAGATTGTTTCAAATATTCAGATTTTTTTGACACTCATTTCTACCAGACCTGTCAAGTACATCACTCTGACATGTTACAAATGGATTTTACAAAAAAAATCAGCTTCTAATATCTGGATTTTGTCGTCTGACATGACAACTGTTGTTACCAGACTTTATTAGCTGTAACTTGACTTGAGTTTTAAAAATGTACTTTTTTTAATGAGAAAAAAACAAAACATAAAACAGACTTAAATATGCACACATTGGCTACATACATGATACTAAAAGCCTGAAGCTAAAGCTAACAGCTACCAAACAAAAAGTTAGCATCCCTACCAGCTGATTATTACAGAAGCCAAGACAGGCCGTGATTCATTTTTAATGTCACTTATTTCATTATTTTGAGTTAATAAAGCTGGTTTTCTCATGATAATGGTGATATGATGATAATGATAATGGCTTATTTATTAGAAATTATCATACAGAGACACTGTGATCCTGGACTTTTATCAACTAATTAATGCCGTAGCTAATTTAGCAAGCTGTCATGTGCGCTCAAATGAAAATGGATCACGGAGGACAGAGCTGCTAACGTTACCCTCAACTCTGATAATAGGGACGCTAGTGCCTCCCATGAAGCTTTACCTTCTAATCCTGAAAAGGTCTTTTTCTAATGTATATAATTAGCTAATGACACGCCCCTTGACTGTGGAAACAACTGTCAAATTAATTGCAAATGAACATTTTTCTTAATGTTCTGACATTTTATGGATCAGACAACTAATCAGTTGATCGAGAAAGTAATCGACAAGTTATTTACGGCCATGTTTTAGCTATTAGCTGGTAACATGCTAACGTTTGCAGCTTACACTAGAGCAGATAAACACACTATTTAACACATTCCTTACAGCCCGAGCTACACTTGCTAAGCTATGTGATGGACAGTCGTCGTACAGGATCGGGGTTCAGCAAACGGTCTGAGGACGAAAATCGCAAATCTTTGTATCTGAAAAAAATCCGAAAGCTAAGAACACACTTTTACTTCATTCCTAATAAGAATTAAAATCATCCAATTGCACTTTATACCCAGATGATTTTGAATAAATATACTGTAAGTTGCTGTTCATATGAAAATGATTCTAAAGAGAACTTACTTGTTACACATTTTATTACTGAGGTTGGGAGTGTTGTGGGAGCCTGGTGTAAATATATGACGTGTGTGATTTGCATTGAAAGGAGGCAGCAGAGTGGAGGATGTAAAATACAGTAAATAGTAGAATCTTACACAAAGACATAAGGAATACAGAAATTTGGTACTGATAATATATGAAAGTGTTTTATATGCAATGGAAATAACAGCCCTCTTTTGGAGACTGAAGTGAGCTGCTTCAGTTGGATTCGGCGTCAGTGCTGCTGCCTGCAGACGTTAAATGTTGTACAAAACGCTCCTTTACCACCACGTCTTGATCAGTATTACTGCTTAGTATTACCTGACTGTTGAGCAACGAGGATTGAGATGCTTTTGTACATTAACAGCTAAAGGTTGGCATTTTTCATTAATAAAATGAAAATATGTATCTTATGTCACAACCCGCCCCTGAACGGTTTGTTTCTTTCTGTGTGTTTTCTGTTTTTGTACGAACACGAAATGGGAAAAAAAGGGCAGAGAAAAATGTACAATACATGAAAAAAGTCTTTTATTTCCTAAAAAAAAAACAAAAAAACAAACAACACATTTTCACATTCAACAATAAAATGATTTGGCCAGGCCTTGTTACAGGTTTCGGCAGTGATAATAAAGATGTGGTTAAACGTTCAGACAGATACACTTGGACTTTATCACATAGTTTAGGTAAAATACATGACATTGCATTTCTTATTATTGACCTAAAATAACCCATGTACTGATGGCACCTTGTTGCATATCTTACTCGGTAACACTTTATAATAATCATTGGTTATAAGACATTTATAAGCCATGAATTAATGAAGAACTGATCACCTACAAGTCATACATATCAATTATTTTATGTGATTTATATGTAAATTATTGATGGACTACAGTACACAGTAGAATGTGACTGATGTAAACTTGTTCACCTGTTAGCTGCTGTTGTCTCTGACTGCAAACGTCTAAAAGTTTTCACTTACTCAGCTCACAGCAGGATGTCACAGGGATGTCAGTTTAGATTCATTTTGCTTTCAATAGCCCAACACCCATTAAAGGGATAGTTCACCCAAAAATGAAAGTTCAGTCATTATCTGTTCGCCCTCATGCCGACTAAAGGTCAGGTTTAGGTTTTTTGGTCCACAAAACACTGCTGGAGTTTCACAGGAAACTGTTGCAGAATCTCCCAAACAATGGACGTGAATGGTGACCAGTTTTACAACAGAAAAAAACAACCTCCTCCATATACCGCTCGTCTGGTGTAATCCAAGTCTCCTAAAGCCCCGACGTGACGTTCACTTGCAGGCGCACAACGTCACAGCACACACACAGAGTTCAGACGGCGTGCACGTGAATGTGGCTCCAAGCTGAGGATCTACAGTGAAGGTTCAGGCTAAAAACATGATGTAAATGACGTCTTTCAAGTCAACTTGGCATGTCGGAGCTTTAGAAGACTTGGAATACACTAGACGACCAGCTGTGTTGGTTTTGCTATATGTACTGTCAAATATGCTCCTATAGAAAAACTTTTTTTAACAGAACATAATGTAGACGGTTTTTATATTTTAGCTTTATAGGCAGAATTTTACATATATTTCATCCCATATTTCTTCATTCAAGTTTAATATATACATTTATTCTGCTTAGTTTCTTTCTTTTTTAAACATATAGTTATCTATAATTATTAAAAAATACTGGTGAAAGTTGACTGTGTCTGTGCCCTGATGTCATTTTGCCATTTTTGGATCATTACAAAAATACATCAGCTGATATATAGATATTGGATTTTTTTTTACCCTAGTATCAGTCCCAAAGACCCAGTATTGGTCAGATCCTAATTCTCTTCCCATGTATACTGTGAAACTGTACAGCCCTGATATATAAATGTACAAATTTGTGAATGATGTTCATAATTAACTGATGGCTTATAATTGACTTATGACTGGTTGTTGTAATAAAGCGTCACCTTAAGTGGGGTTTTAGAAGACGTACAGTACAGTTTCCATATTCAATCTGTTTTTACATACAAATATTACATTATGAAGTGGATACAAAAGTGTGTTGCGTTAAAGCTGAGTGTGTAATTAGAGCTGTGAAGTGTGAGTGCACAGTAAAACACAAACAGGTCTCAGACCTGAATGTGTGTGAGCCTCTGTGATGTTTCAGACTTCAGACTGCACCACGTTTCACTTCTTCAGAGGACATCAGAGTCAGAGCGACGGAGCAGCCGTGACGGAGCAGCCGTGACGGAGCAGCTGTGACGGAGTGCGCGGCCGTCGGCTGGTTCTAGTCGATCATGAGCTTCTTGAGGGAGTCGAGATACGCCGGGATGAGGGAGCTCACGGACTCGTTGTCATCGTTGAGGATCTTCTCCCCTCGGCCCTCCGAGCCCACGGAGCTGGGGGACCTGACCCGGCCGGGGTACGGGGTGCTGTAACCCTGGTGGAGCACAGACAGACAGACAGTCAGTATTCAAGACAAGAAGAGGAAAAACTACCTCCATCAAAACCCTGCAGTTATATGAGGCATTTCAGACATGATTCTCAGCAATCTTCCCTCCTTTAGTTCTGTCTTTTTTCCAGTCTGTTTTTCTTTAACTTCCATTCTTTCTTTCTCTTTCTTTCTTTTTTGGATTCTTTCTTCTTTGTTTTTCTTTCTTTCTTTCTTTTTGTTTTCCTCCCTTCCTTCCTTCCTTTCTTTCTGTCTTAATTTCCATCCTTCCTTCCTTTCTTCCTTCCTCCCCTCTGTCCTTCCTTCCTTTCCCCCTTTCTGTCTTTCTTTCCATCATTCCTTCCTTTCTTCCTACCTTCCTTTGTCTTTCTTTCCTTCCTTCCTTTCTTTCTGTCTGTTTTTCTTTCCATCATTCCTTCCTTCTTTCTTCTTTCTTTCTTTCTTTCTTTCTGTCTTCCTTCCTTCCTTTTTCTTGCTTGAGAATTTTAGTTAACTTTGACACAAAAAATTATAAAATTGCTAAAAATTGCAAATCAATAAAAAATATTTATTTAAAGTGTGAAGTGGTCAGATGCAAAAAACATTATTTGTGCATTCTGCTACCATTATTAAACAATCAGAATGAATAAAAGTTACAACAGAATACATACACACACCTCTATTATTCTTTCTGCACATACTGTAAAAACATGCGTCTCAAAGGTAATGCAGGAGATGACGACACTTTCTCAACAAGAGAACACTGTGATGGCCACTGACTCAACATATATAACAGCTGCAGAGGACCAGTGACAGACTTACCAGGCCTTAAGTATGAGAGGTGAGTCATGTGACCTTTAATACATGTTTTACATTGTGAAGCAGCAGCAGTTTGGTTTGGTTTAGGCTGAACTACTTGGTTAGGTTGGCTTAAAGTATGTTTGTGTTTTGGTTTCACACAGAACATGCAGACAACTTACTTCATGTTTGCTCTTTGATCCTTTGCTTACTCGTGTGGTTATTTTCGTGGATTACGTGACTTTTGAATTTGCTGCCATAAATCTTATTGAAGTGAGCCTCCTTCTATTAGTCTCTGAGGGTTTTTATAAAACTCATCTGCACCGTTTGCTTCCTTTCTTTCTTTTGTTAATGTGTTTCTGCTGCTCTGACTTATTGCGCAAAATAAATAATTTTTCAGACGAGGACAGGCTGGCTTTGATTCTACTCAGAAACACGTCTTCAGCTGAACATGAATACAGTCAAACACTTCATGAAATCATTTTTTTAAAGGATATGGGATCATTTCCTACAATCCCGCAGGATGAAATTCACTTATTTGATAAAGCTTATATAACTGAATATTTTATGTAAAATCCTTGGAGGATTATATTGAATTCTAACACTGAATAATGATTTTAAAAAAAACAGATATAGACCACATCTGCAACAGCAGATCTTATTTGAAGTCACCAGCTGATGGTGTGGTTCAGGTAGTAATCAGTAAGTAATCAGTTACTTACAGAGGAGTATCCCTTGCCAAAGCTGCCTCTGTTCTTGGTCCTGATCTTGGTGAGTGCTGACTCAGCGATGTCAGCTCTCTCTTCAGCGTCATCCAGCTCGTGCACCGTCTTCCTGTACTTCGCCAAGTTCATGTTAGCTTGTTCCTCCTGCAGTGACCACAGAAAGCATGGTGAGATCAAAACAGAAAAGAGCATCATCAGGGCGACATGTTCAGGGTAAGTCAGAGGTGGAGGTGACCTACAGCCTCCTCCACTTGTCTCTTGTAGGCCTTCATCTTGTTCTGCAGCCTCTCCACCAGCTCCTGCATCCTCTGCTGGTTCTTCTGGTCCTCCTCCGACTGGAACAGCAGCTCCTTCAGCCGTCGCTCGTTCTTCCGCAGCGTCTTCACCGTCTCGGCGTGCCGCTTCTGCTCCGAGTCCAACTCCAGCTCCAGCTCCTTCACCTGCAAAATATAAGTAAATTACACCGTAACCAGAGATGTTTTTATGTATTTTCTGCTTTTAAGATTCTAGACCAGCCCACACGAGCATGAATAGTTTTAGTTAAAGCAAAAACATCTATACAGCAAAAGCACACATACTATGAGCACTTAAACAACTTCTCAAAATAATTTAACACACTCAACACACAAGTGTTGTAATTCGTCTCAAACAGAGTTGCTGAGTGTTCACAGCGTTCCATTTAAATGATATCTTACTACAAAAAGCCAGTGGTCACTGTTCCCAAAGGATGAATCATAATGACCTTCATGATGCCCTGACCTTTTATTTCTCCACATCTATGTCATGGACTGGCATCAAGTCTTGTACAAACATTCATGGTTAACAGTCCATGAATCCTTTAATGATCGCCTGACTGCTCTTGTAGTTCCAAAGCAGGATGATGTTTTTGGTCCAGAGTGAAATGCTTCGACAACTACTGGATGAATTACAGTGAAATTTGGTTCAGATACTTAATGTGCACCATGGATGAGTTGTGATAACTTTTCTGGGTCCCTGACTTTTCCTTTACTTGAGAGCTCAACAACAACATGAATATTCATACCAGGTTTCATGGCAATCAGGCCCACAGATGTCAAACTGTCTGTATTCATAAACCAGACGGACTGACGTCTCTGTGACTCTGTACCTTCCCCTCCAGCTTCTGGATGATCTTCTTGCCTCCCTTCAGAGCCATCTGCTCGGCCTCGTCCAGCCTGCTGCTCATGTCTCTGATCTGAGCCTCCAGACCTTTCTTCACTCTCTCCAGGTGTAGGGTGTGCTCCTGCTCCAGACGCAGCTCCTCCCCCACTCGCGCCAACTAAAAGGAGACACCATCATAACATAAGAATAATGATATAATGCTTAAAAGGGTAGTTGTAATGAGATTAATGTGGCGTTCAAAGTAGAGAGTCTGATTAAAGATTGAGATGTGTGTGGAAGCAGGGAGAGTGAATCCATCGATGCAGAGGGGAAACTTGTGGCAGGATTTGATAATGGACTTAGGTCAGTGATGAGGATTTCAGTATGGAGTTGGGTGTCATCAGCATAACAGCGAAATCAGAGGCCATGGCAGTGTATGATGTGACTAAGGGGAGGAAGGGAAGGGGACCGAGAACCAAACCTTGGGGGACACCTTGAGAGACAGATTTATTGATGATACTGAACAGGTGGTGGCCAGAGAGGAGTGATTTAAACCAGGAGAGGTTTAGTGATACAGCGGTAGGACTCAAGACGATGATATCTCAGTTAATACCAATTGTCTTTTACCTCACAGCTGGCCTTCTTGGTCTTGTCCGCGGTTCCTCTCAGCTCTCCTTGCAGCTCCTCGTGCTCCTGCTGCAGAGTCTGAAGATCCACCTCCAGCTTCCTCCTCCCACTCAGAGCCGACTGGAGCTGAACACACCAGAGAAAACATTGAGAAAGTCATCAGTCAAGGTTGGACTTTTGGCTGATGCCTCTGCCAGACCCCAAAGCAAAGAGGAACTACTTCTCGAATCTGAATCTGTTACTCAGGAAGCACAAATAATACAGATATTTCTTGCTTGTTATTATTCAGGAAAAAATAATTACCGTAACACGGTACCTTTCAGAGTACTGCTTTTCAATTTTATCTAAACCCATTTTACACAAGTATTATAATATTATTCTAAAATATTATATGAACATATGTAAAATATTCTAGTACTGTGAACTGCAGTAAGATTAGCACATCATGAAGATATTTTTTACATCTTTGCTGCAAAGAGTTCCTATTTATGATGCAAAACAGAATCTTTAATTTCTAAAACTTTTTTTTTCTTCAGTTTCTTATTATTCAAGCCCCCCAGTTAAAGAGTTGTTGTTTGTTCCGTTCATAAAACTTATTTTAGTGACAAATAAAAATAGAAAAACATAAAGAGAGAGATGAAAAGTACAGTAGAGAATGTGGAAATATATTTCATAATTAATTATATATTAATATTATATTCAATCAAACCGATATTAAATCATCATGATGATCATGATGAATATTAGCTTAGAAAATAAAACATTTGCCCAATTTAATGTGACTTTAGGTATAAGCCACACCCACTTCTGGTCTCCTATCCGAATACAGATATAGGGACGGATAATTTTGTTAGTTGAACAGATATTTTTATTTTACTTTTATTTTTATTTGTTTATTTGACATGGACAGTGCACAGGTCCTTAGCTGTATCAGAGTTAGCTATAAGCTAAATAGATACAAATACAGATACAGAAAATTTTGTTGGTTGAACAGATATAAGTACAGATACAGATAGTGACGTCTCACGACGTATCACCTGGTTGTTGAGGTCACTGTACTTGTCATTGGCCTCCTGCAGCTCAGTCTCCAGGGTCTTGCGGGCCCTCTCTGCTGTCTCCAGGGCTGCACGACTCTCCTCCCCCTCGCTGACCAATAGGGCGCAGCGTCGCTCAATGGCCGCCTGCTCCTCCCTGCGCTCCTCGTGGCTCCGCACCTCCTCCTCCAACTGAGCCTGCAGCTCCTGGGACAGGGGACAGCAACTCTGTGAAGACGTCTCCAAGCAATGTATACCGTTTAAAATAAAACATAGTGCGTCTCGTCACCAGACCTTAATCTGCTGCTGCATCTTCTTGCTGTTCTTGCTGAGCTCGGCGTTGTTCTTGGTGAGCAGGTCCACCTGCAGCTCCAGCTCGTTGACGTCGGCCTCCAGTTTCTTCTTCAGCCTCAGTCCCTCCGCTCTGCCCTTCACCTCCACGTCAAGGCTGGCCTGCAGGGACTCCAGCGCCCTCTGGTGGCTTTTTCTAACAGAGGAGGAGAGGGATGGATTTAGGTAAGAAGAAGTGTGCCTGTGTCGCTGCAGAGACAGTAAAGCAGGGTTTAAGGAGACAGGACTTACCTGTAAAGATAATGCACTATGACTTTATCGAAGGAATAAAGGAAGATAAAGGACAGGAGGAAAATGATTAGAGAATCACAGAGTATTAGTCTGGTTGTTAATAATGATAATAGTTTATTTATAGAGACTATAAATATAAATATAAGTCTATAAATAGACTTAAGGTTCTTATGACAATAAGCGTTTAGAAGTTTAGTTAAATACTGTGACACCAGACCATGAAAGGCCTTGGATGTGATGTGTTGCCATCATTTAAAATGAATTCTCAAAGACAGTGGCAGGCAGTGCAGTGGAGAATTGGGTGGTTTTAACTTTTCTCTGGTCTGGACAAGAAAATAAGGCTTTACAATGACCCGGGCATGAGTACATAAAAGCATATATCACTTTTCCTG
>JAJHUR010080663.1:0-27143 GCA_027495735.1 Lutjanus campechanus | reverse complement strand
TGCTATAATATTATCATTTTATCAGTGGGTGAAACAAAAAGGTCTTAAAATGTTAATAATACTGTTAATCACACTCATTTCTGGGACAATATATTGTCCAACAAAATTAGCAATGACAGACTGATACACATTATCTCCATGTGTTTTGCTTTTCTTCAGGGAGACTTCAGGGAGGACAATTTCAACACAGCTATGCAGGTGCTCAGAGACTTGGGGGATTCTGGGGGCAGCAGCGGAGGGGGAAAGTGGGACCCAAGAGGGCGGAAAGGAGGCACTAAAGGTGAGTGTCAACTTTCAAGTTTAAAATGTGTTAATGTCTTAAATTCATTTATATCAGAATTCATGTTCATGTGTTACTCGCATGGTTTCCGCAGGACCATCCAGTGTGTTTAAGATCGTGAAGATGATCATGGAGAGGAACTTCCAGCCTGTCATCATTTTCAGCTTCAGCAAGAAAGAGTGTGAGGCCTACGCTCTGCAGGTGGCCAAACTGGACTTTAACAGAGGTATGTGTGTTTGTAATACTCCAGTTGGTATATACTCTAGTCCTGGTGGCTTTTAACGGTTCCTGTCAGACCTGTGAACCAGTCGATCAGCGACAAGTGGTGCGTTTTTGGCATGAGATCACTTTTTTGCTAAGCCAAGTGAGGTCATGATTGAGCATAAGGTCGATCAATGATTTTTGTGCTTACAAAGCATAGCTGTCACTATAATGTTGAGATATTTTCCAGATTTCACAATGCAGAGTTGTGATGACAGCTTTGATTCATAATAAACTTACTGCACATTTCATAATTTAATATTTTCTAAAGCTGCAATGAGTCGATTGATTGATTTGTGGATGAACAGAAAATTAATCAGCAACTATTTTAATAATCATATAATCTTTTTGTCAGGTAAAATGACACATTTTTAATGCCAAAATGACATTTGTTGGTTCCATCTCACATAATAATGTTTGAGTTTGCACTGTTGGCCAAACAGCAATAGTTTTGAAGTTGTAACAAAAATGATAATTTTCACTATTCTCTGACATTTTATTGACCAAATGTATGATTAATCGAAAATAAATAAATGGCAGATTAATTGATATTACCCCCCCACAGTAAATGCACATTAGACCATGGACCCCAGTTTTTTTTATTTTTAGGTTTGAAGAGAATAAAGTAATATTCAAATGATCAAAACAGGATCAGTATAAATTACAATAAAGCAAAATGTCCTATTTCTTCTTCCTTCTTGTGGCATTTTCCAAAGATGTAATAAAAGTTTGAATATTCTGTTGCTCCTGTTGTGAAGGACCACTACAACCCACTCAAGGACCCCTGTTGGTCCCCAGATCCCAGTTTGAAAGCCACTGTCATAATGTACCTCTTTTCAGCTATCTTAAACTCTGTTATTGTGGGCTGTATTTTTTTTCTGTACATTAATCAGATATAAATTCACACTATCTGCACACTGAGCATCTTTGTGGGTGGATTCAGAGTTGGCGAGGAGATTCTCTGTGCATGCTGAAATGACAAAACTAATACATTTTTGTGACAAATTGCTGTGAGAGTTAGGGAGGGAGTTGAAATTAGGCAAGCGAAACCTCTCACCAAAATGCTAAATTGTTGGCAAGCAGAGCTGAATAAATCCTCCCCACTGAGCGAGTGCCATGAATATGGCTTATTGTTGCCTGCACAGCTGGTCCTGTTGTTTGGTCCAGTGGATAAGTGAAGTTGCTTCATGAGGACAAATCTCTGCAGGACGGGAGATTATCCAGCAGTAGATTGAGTTTGGCTCTTTTCCACCTGCTTCAGGCTTTCTCAGTGAAATAAAACATGCGTATGAAGTCTTTACTTGGGAAACATTTTCCTCCCTCGTCTTGGTTTGTTTTCCCTGAATTTTGACATTTTTATAAATGAGGAGGTTTGTTTTAATGCCGAGCTCTTCCACCGCTCACGGCTTTTTATTCTGTCATTGCTGCCAATTTTTTCATCAATCTTGCTAAAAAATAAATGGAAAAACTATGCCAAATATAATTTCTCATTTCCATCAGTTTTTGTGTGTTTTGAGAATCGTCTTGAACAGACTTTCTCAGAAAATGTGGCAGATGGAATCCAGTAGAGCCTGACAGATACTGGAGTGTTGGGACCGATGCTGATAACGATTTTAGGGAGTAAAAAGATTCTGATTTGAATATATCAGCCAATATCGCTGGGATCCCTCAAATGTGGGGGAGAGATATGCAATAAAGGCAGGATATTTTACAGATGAACAATACATTTTATTGTCCTAAATCACATGAGGGCACTGGAACAGTAAACTTTCACTTATATATTTAATAATTCTGAGGTAAGGTATAGTTTATTGTTGCACAGGGAAGTAAAACCATGTAAAATTAACTGGTTTCAAATAATAAAACCAAGCGTAAATAAGCCTCATAATAAATAAGTTGCAGTATTCTAGGCACTAAATCAAAGTCAAGTACTGTTATTTGTTGCTGTTTGATATTTTGATGGAGGATTGGATGAATTCATTTTTACAGTTTGACGATATAAAACACTGGCCTGAAGACAGCCCCTGAAATTCTGGTTCAGTGTGTTGGGTCATTTAGTATTTTCTGTGCCTCCCTGAGCACGTACTCCTACTATTGTAACTACTAATACTACTACTAACTACAACTATTCATTGAAAAAAGAACTAAATACATATAAAATGCTGCCTATGAATAAAAATGATCTTTATTATGTTCTGTCAAAAAAGGCTATTTTATTGGGGCACATCGACAACATATCTGCTAATATCAATATAGCAGTGATGGGCCAGTATCAGCCAAACAATGTACCTGCCTGGTTCTAGTTTCCAGTAATAGGAGTCAGATAATTTCATTAGATAAAAGAAAATTGAAGAAAATTTCACTTTTTTGAGGAAGAAACTGTTAAAATAATCAAATTTTCCAAAGAACTCAAATTATCCATTTACAGCAATTTAGAGAAGTAAGAAGCTTTCATGACCTAATGTCCGTGATATTTGTGAGAATGTGATGCCCACAGAAAAACTTACTTACGTTACGTTGGAACGGCCCCTGGTACATACCTAACCATTTTCAGTTTGAAAGAGCTTCAATCGTGAAAGTTGTTTTCTTTCCCTGTCTGTCATTTAGAAACTCGTAGGGACCAATTCTCTGTAGCAGACATCTGAGAAGCCAGGTTGTTTAAGCAGTGTGTATGTAGGCAGGTTGTTGGTGTTATGGAGTCCCTGTGTTTGTGTGTGTAGGTGGGTTATAATGAGGGGAGGGAGCCACGTAGCTCTCCTGGCTTCTCTCTCTGTCTCAACCAGCTACTCTCCAACCCCCCATTCCCTCTCCTCTACCTTTGTCTACTTTTCTTTCTTCCCTCCATCCATATCTTTCCCTCAGTCTGTTTTGTGAGTCCCCCCTCTCTCTCTCTGCTCCTGTGACACATAGTTTCTGGGCAGTGTTTGTGGAATGGCAGAGCTGTGTTGGAGTCAGGGGACCGGCTGGTGCCGAAACACAAACCGACTGACCGAGTGCAGAACTGCAGCGTCTAAAACATTATAGATATTTTGGTCACTTCGTGTAAAGAATGACAGATCTGACAATCTGGACATAGACCCAGATTGTCCTGTCGTGATGCTGACATGCAGCAGTAGTAGTAGTTTTTTGGTTGTACGGCAGCGTTATAGTTGTTTTCGCCACTAATGATGAAGTCGTTCGATCCATCCAGCAGTATAGCACGAGCCAAATGTTTCAGCAATTGCAGGTCACATAGCTGTGAATTTGGTTTAGATGTTTACGATACACAGAGGATGATTCCTAATGATGTGCTGATCCCTCGATCTTTTGTCCATCGCTAGGTCATAAGTTCATTCAAGGTTGGGGGGCATTCGGGGGAGAATTGAAGCAACAGACTTTTAGTCCCCAGTGTAGATCAAACTCCAAAAACACTAGATTCAACACATTTCCAATAAAGGATATCAATAGCGTCTTTCATTCGGTCCTCTGACTGGCAAAGGCCCATGTCATGTCAAAAATTATATCCCCAATTTGCAAAACAGGGTTTCTGCCCCGGTTTCAAGATTATGGGCCAATCCCAAAGGGGGAGGCTTTGCCATACCACTTAGCCCAACCTCTCTGTTTTGCATGAAACCACGTTTGGTAAAGTGTCCTGTTTCTTTTTGGGGATTCAGGGGGATAGGTCATCTTGCTTTCAAATGGCCCTCCGAACAGAGCATGTGAAGAGTGGCTGAAGAAAACTCCCAGAATGATTTGTAAACTGAGGCAGTGTAACATGAAACATGGCTCAGGCAAAGAAGTCCATATCTTTGCGAATAATTATGCAAACATTTAACAGTTTCCTTGCTTCCCTGTTCATCTAAAGTCAATGCAGAACAGAAATTTCTATGGGTGGGACTACACTGAAATAGCCAATGTATACACATGCTTCCTGGCTATGTCAGTACATTAATTTGTCTTGTTCTGTCCCGCAACTTTGGTTAGAATTGTCACTATAATAATTGATCATGTTAGCAAGCAGCAAGCTTGAATATAAAATGCTTTGTGCTTGTTCTGTACCATTATAACCATGTTGTAATATTCCTTGTGGAAATCTCTGTCCGGAATGGGAATGTCTCATCACCAGTGGGTTACGTATGTGCCATCATTGGCTACTGATAATGTACAAATGTGTCACTTGTGTCATTTTCTCAGACATGACAAAAGCTCACAGCCAGCCAAAGAAGACATTCAACAGTCATTTCACAGGCTGGCTATTACTTCGCGTGACTATTAAACTAATAGTCGTGTAAAATTGAGTCACACCTAAAGTCCCTGACAAGATACCTTGAAAGCCACTGGCCAGATTGCCTTGAAGTTTGCTGTGGATGCTCAGTCTTTAGAAGAATTATCTTCATGTTTTTGATGGCCTTCCTTTTATCACCATCACCAGGACAGTTTCTTCCACTTGTGCATACAAAACATTAGAAGCTAAACATCTGATTGCCATGGTACAACCATGCTTCTCAGAGGTTAAACAGTTTCCTTTTTGGATACTGTAAGCTTTCCTTTTATTCTACCCTCAGGACAAACTTAAGACTTCTTGCTCACTGCTAGAATGACTCCAAAGTGTGTGTTAGTGTTTTCATACAGTGTAATGTACTTTGAGGCCTCTAGGGGCCAGAGGTGAAGCTTTATTAGACTCGTGGGTCTATTAGGACCCTGCTCGGGGTGTGATATAAAATTAATGTCCTGGTTGTTACTTTTTTTTTTTTCATTGGACCATTTTACTGGAACCATGAATTTAGTCTGGGCTGACCACTCTTTTTACTTTGACCTTTGCATGCGTTTGTTTCTGGCTTTACTTTGTTGTTAAACCATGAAAATAAGTCCCATTGACACTGAAGTCATTTAACATTAAAAATAAATACTGGGCCATCAGTCCAAGTTTGTGACTAACACGGACAAACAAGAAGGAAGGTTTCCCAGAATAGTTTCATGGATAAAGAAGGACCTGTGACTAAGTTTCCACATGGACAGAGGCAGCTGACCAGCCAACAATTAGTACAATAATAAGACACTGTTTGTGGTGGTTGGTTTAAAATGTGGCAGCTGCCAGCCGCTTGTTTGTTTTTGTACTAAGACCTACGCTTCAATCAGTGGCTTTAAAAAACAAGAACTATATGGGTATTTGTAAATATTTTGAAAAACTGAATAAGAAAGTCTACTAAATAACATATATTAAAGGAAGTGTTGTGTTGAAACATGTGGCTGCGGATAAAATCTAGAGTTAGCACTGACTAAAAACAAATGCAGGATCATCATTTCCTTGCTTAGTCCCTGTGTGGTTACACTTTTCCTGAAAGCAATTCCCTAAAAACTCTCTCCGTTGTTCCACATTAACCACACATGCCCAAAGAAATTATTTTTGACGGAACATTATAAAATTACCCCCAAAATCTGTGTGTGAGTTTGTAGATGAGTAGTTGGGACACACAGGTTCAGGATGTGAGAAAGGGCTTTGGGCACATATTTAGACCATTTTCTGACCAGCTGTGAGAAGAAGTTGTTAAGAAATGCACTGTTTGTTTGTTCCAGATGATGAGAAACGTCTGGTGGAGGAAGTGTTCAACAACGCTGTGGACTGTCTCTCAGACGAAGACAAGAAACTCCCTCAGGTGAGGAGGACTGCTCTTTCTCACTCGGTTTCCTCACAACTCGTGTGATGTTTTTATAACCTTCCACGCTGTTCTCGTTCCAGTTTTGAAACCCAGCACTGCCACCTTGTAAAAGCTCAGAAAAACGGCCTCAGCATTTCCGCCACAGTCATTTTCTGCTCAGAGAGGACAGTTAAACTGTTTTAATGTAAACAGCTGCACACATAATGTCAACACAGCCTCAAACACTGTGCTGCTGTTATTCTACCCCGCTGCGCTGAGTCACATTATGAAAACCAGCCGTGTTGAGGTAATAGTTGTCAGTGGGTAGACCGCCACGGCACGAGCAACAGTAAAGCCAAAGTGCATCACACTTTTCCACTACGAGGATAACATGCTTTTCCACTCTCTGCCTTTCTGGTGCTGATGGCTGTAATCATCTGAACGAACTGTTAAATTTGCACTGTCACTAAATTTTATGAGGAAATGCTACATAAACTTATAGAGCTGGGACAGATCCCATTTAATCTCTGTATTGAGTGCTGACACTGACACAATTCACTTATCAGATTTTAGACTCATGGACAGATCCAGTTTCTATAATCTGATGTTTTTATGAATTATAAACATGTAATAATGCAAATTTAGGCCCATAGCCAATATGTTGTAGTGGCATAAATGAATGAATTAATTAGTAATGAACCTTTTCCAGTAGTCTTCATAATTTTGTTTCTCCCAAAGAGTGAGGTAGATGTACAGGTGGAGCTTGTGCTGGACTATAACCCACCGTAATGTATACATTTTGTTTCAGTGAAAATGAAAATTGTGATGCAAAAATGATCAATCTCACTGATGGTGAATCATTTCACAATTGCAATACCTGTCAAAATAATGTTAGTTGGGTTTTTTTGCCACATCATGCAGCCCTACCATCGGCAGATATCCAGATTCAGGTACTGGATCAGAATTGAAAAAAGGGAATTGGTGCATCAAACCTAATCTGCGTGTCGTTGCTCTTGGTGTTTGTTCCTCAGGTGGAGCATGTGCTGCCGCTGTTGAAGAGGGGGATAGGAATCCATCATGGAGGTCTCCTGCCCATCCTCAAAGAGACCATAGAGATCCTTTTCTCTGAAGGCCTGCTCAAGGTACGACTGTCTCTGCATCAAAACACACTTTAACAAATAAGATCAAACTGAAGGATTGTGTACATACAATATAAATGTACAAAAGTAGTAAGAATGTAATAATGTTGAGAATTGATATACAAAAACTGGAATTGCCCTTATGCACAAGAATAATTAAAGGTGCCCTGTGAAGTTTTTGACCACTAGTGGCGCTGTAGAGCTGGGTTTTTGTTTTTTTGTTTTTTTTGTAGCCCGTTTCCTGCTGCCAGTATCCGGCTGTTCCACTGATCAACAGTCAGTGGCAGGAAGACGCCAAGAAACGTAGGAATGTGCCGACAAAAGGCAGTGAAGATGACTGCTAGCACACAAACGTAGTTTTTGCAATGCAGTGTAGCATTCAGGCGCCCACGCATGGAGGAGCAGGAGTGTGTAGATTATAGATAAAAGGCCTCAAAGTCTCATGGCTTGTTAGTCTTCAGAGGTTTGTAACTATGCATGAGAAGATTGTAGATTTCTTTTTAAAGCCTTAAACAGTCTTGCTCCTGAATACATTTATGATTTATTGACCTCTCGACTCTTGAGACCTGTGGATCCTGGGTCGCAGCCTGTGACGAAGGGTGCTTTTGCTATTAGAGCCCCCACACTAAAGGACTCTGAGCCCCCAGCGTCTTTTAAATCTTATTTTAAAACTTGTCTCTTTGTGAAAGCTTCTAGAAATGTTTGACATGTTTGTTGTTTATACTGTTTGTATTACTATGTATTTTGTCTTATTCATTTTATTGTTTTTACTCCCTCTGTCCTCGTGTCCTTTTGTTTTATACTCATTTAATGTGCCTTGTTTTTTTTGTAAAGCACTTTGCAACATTGTCATTCAGAAAAGTGCCATAAAAATGAAGTTTATTATTTTTCCTGAAGAGCACTATCATTTTTGGACTTTAAAAACTGGCTTTCCAAGTGTTTTACAAGGAACGAAACTCATTTAACATGTTTATTAGACCTCAAATATACACAGTGGCTTCTGGTAAGAAACACTGAATGTGGACATAAATCTGTTTTAAAACTCCACAGGGTACCTTTTTAAGCAGCCTGAAAATGAAATTGCGAGAATATTGCGACAAGATTGTCTTAAGTTGTTTTTTTTATTGTCATCGCAGGCCCTGTTTGCTACAGAGACGTTCGCCATGGGCATCAACATGCCTGCTCGCACTGTACTCTTCACCAGCGCGCGCAAGTTTGATGGCAAGAATCACCGCTTTGTAAGAACACGCACAGTTATTGTCACATAATAAATCTGTAGTCTTGTCAAGAGGAAATTCACTGTGGAAATCCATTGTCCTCCCCCTTTATCCGAAGTTACATGCAAAATCCTAACAAGTACATTATGTTGTGGAACTGCAATTTCCATAGCTGTGGCTGTGGGCACACATCAGCAGGAAGATGATCCCCAAAAGTTTATGTAAACCAGGCATCCATCTTTGGAAATATTCCTGTGCCTTTTGAGGGGAGCTGCTGCTAAGCCTATAAACGTCCAATGAGAGCGCTAAGTGAGGATAATCTCTCAGTTCAATGAGTAGCCCGAAATATAGTTAAGAGTCCTACAAACTGTGCTATCTCTTTAAAACAACAGCTCTGCCCTGTGTACAGTGTGGAGTTGACACACAGCGAGTTGCTGTGAGGCCTTTATAAGGTCTTCAAGTCCTGCAGCTCACATCGCCACATAAACAGCCACGTATTGTTTATAAGAGCTGGGGGCTGTGTGTGGAGCTGCCGTCACTTAGAAGCACCCTTCAACTTCACTTCATACATTCATGGATTTCCAGCTCTCGCACACACACACGCACAAAGGCTTGAAGAGAATGTGAGAGAGAAGGCAAACTACCCTCCAAGAGCTTCATCAGGAACATCTGGTGCATCTGATGGTGCCAAAGCTCCACGCAGGCACTCACACATTTTAAATACACACGACTCTCATTCCTGAAGCACACTGTGTTTCGAATCAAGAGCTGATCTCATGGCATGCCTGAAATGAAGATCAGATCATTTCAACACAAAAATAATCTTATCTCCCTTCTTTTTTTTTAAGCATTTTTATTGCTCAAAGAGCAGTAGATATATGGAGTTTAATCAGAGCCATGTGCAACACAGAGAAAAATCCTCAGAGTCTTGTGGAAAACTGGTTCAGTCTCTACCTCTCGAGACTGTTTCATCATCTAGAATTTGATGTTACTAATGCAGATACTTGGCTAGCCACTAACTGTAGAAATACCTTGTCTATTTTCCAAAACATTTTGTTATATTCTTGCTCAAATATGCAAAACATTCTGTCCCTGCCTTTATATTTCTATCTTGTCTCAGTAGTATAATTTATTTAAGTCTTTATCAGATGAATGTTAATCATCTTGCAGGTATAGAGAAGCATTCACTAACATTTTTCTGTACTCTTAATGTTGTGTGTTGTCATGTGATGTAGATTACATCAGGTGAATACATCCAGATGTCTGGACGAGCTGGGAGGAGAGGAATGGACGACAGGGGCATCGTTATTTTCATGGTGGACGAGAAGATGAGTCCAGCTGTGGGCAAACAGCTGCTTAAGGTCAGTGATGTTGATTGGTTTTCAGTTTGGTGAGTCCTCAGGACGAAGAAGACTCTGTAAACAGAGACTTTTTATTTATTTTCTATGACAGCAAACAAAACACATGTTCTTACTACAAACTGAGCTTGACACACTTGATGGCTGACTAAAGTAACACAACTACCCCTCAGCAGCAACCAGTGGAAACACTGAAAACTCAAATATGATGATATGGTCATCTGCTATGTTGCACGTTAATGGATAATCGAATATATATTTCTGTGATTTCAACACGGATTAGTGGTCACAATGTAGCATTATCAAGGAAAAACAGGATGTGTCCCCTAGACCCACCAATGGTGAGTTTACTGCTTTCTTTAGGATTTTAATATGTCAGCGTGCAGAGCAACCTCCCTGAAGGTAATGTGAATATGGCTGCTTTTTAAGTACAAGTTAGAGTCATTTTCCTGAATGCAGCTGCGAGTCATCGATCAAATCTTAAGAGACCACTTCAGTGCTGTTCACACAATCTTCTGCTGCAAGAATAGCCCTTCTATCCCATCAGTGAAATACATTGTCGCGCCGCCTCTCTGACAATTACTTTGAGCAATTGAATGGAAATTGTCAGAAGTGACTCTTAAGTTGTTCTCTCTGTGGATCATCAGGCCGTTTGTTGGTCCATCAAAGGCTTGACAAAAAAAACTACACACAAGGAAGCCAGAGTCTCTCTGTCTTTAGTCTTTGAGTTGACACATTGATAGCTGCTATAAATATAATAATAGCTGATAGCTTTTGAACAAGGTTGTGTTAATGTAAAACTGTTGCTTCACTCCCAGGATGTCTTGGAGAAAGATGTCAAACACATATCTGTGGTTGTGGAGTTGCAGAGATTGCGATTGCAAAATCCTCCCGAGTGTTTAATTTGGGGAACGTGACTTCAGCCTGCATTCATTTCGACCTCATACCTTCTTGGCATGTTTAGTAAAATGCTAAAAACATAATCAAAACAGCTAATGAACCACAGCTGTGTGTAATTATAATAAAAGCATTTCTTTTCATGTTTAATTTTATTTTGTCTGGTTTTTATTGTGCTCTGCAGGGATCAGCAGACCCTTTGAACAGTGCCTTCCACCTGACCTACAATATGGTGCTCAACCTGCTGCGTGTGGAGGAGATCAACCCAGAGTACATGCTGGAAAAGTCTTTCTACCAGTTCCAACACTACAGGGCTTTGCCTGGTGTCGTGGAGAGTAAGAATCTTTCCATATTTACTCCAGTGCACTCCAGGCTGGATGAGCTCAGTCGATTTAGCATTTTAGTCGAGGACTTTGACTCTAGATTTTAATAATACAGTTATATCTGCAATCTTGATTAGCATGTGTTTCATATCTCACGAGTTTGTGCTGTTGCAGAAAGCTTCCTGGAGGCTCAATTTTGCATAATCAGAAAATGGGAAACTCTTCCATTTGAGACACGCTGAAGATTAAAACAATTTTGACTGTTTTGACTGCAAGTTGGTACTGATTCCACAAAGAGATCTTTCATGATTAAGTGTCTGGTATGAATTATTTTCCATGGCGAGAGGTGGATGTGGAGAAAATGAGGGTGCTCCAATCAGGATTTTTGGGTCCAATCACGAGAAGTCGTATTGGCCAGAGCAGCAACAACTAATCTATTAGTTGTTAACTATTAAATTTATCACCGACTATCTTGATAATCAGTCAAAATTCCAGCTTGTTAAATGGGATTTTTTTCTTGTATATTTACTCCTCTATGACAGTAAACTGATCTTTAGGTTGTGGATAAAACAATATGAGGACGCCATCTTAGATTTTTTTTTTTAACCATTTTTTGACTTTGTATGAACCAAACAATTAATCAACAGTGAAAATAACCATCAGGTGCAGTTCTAGTATCATCCGAAACCAATCACAGGGTCTGTTTGAAGCCTTCTATTTATCATGTAGCTTTATTTATTTATTTAATTATTAAACTATTGCTAACAAGATCCGTTTTATATTAAATATATATAATAATTAATATAAGTATAAAACATTGTAAATTATCAGAGAGAGATACTTGGGGACCTGTTGTACAGGAATATGGTTGAGTTTGCTGATAACAATTTCAACAAGACTTTTTAGTAGATTTTTAAAATCTGCCTTTGTAGAAATGAGTGGGATATTGCTGTGATTATTAAAAATTGTGTAATGAAAGAAGGAGAAAGCAGTGACAGATGTAGGCTTAAGTATTTCAAAGAAGTAAGATATGGAAAAAAAAGGAAACTTTGCCGTTTTAATCAACCTTCATGGATACAAAGTGATGTTGATTTCAGAATTTACGAGCTGTACCTGAATGCATCATGAAGTCCTGTCCTTGTGTGTGTGTGTTTAACGCCAACACAGACAGCAGAGGACAGAAACATTTGGCCTGTAAACGACACCAAAATGTGGTCGACTGTCAGCGTAGTTTTATATTACATGGTTACATGATTATTTTGGTATGAACATTTTCTCAATAGTGTGATTCCAAGATTTACTCGCCAAATGGAAAATCTAACCACATTTGTTGCTTGCAGGGTATCAATTTCGGCCACTGCCTGATCGGTTCTTCTGATCGGCCTTTATAGAAATCATTGCACAAACTATTTAGAATGAATATCAGCCGATAATGATCGCCAGCCCATCAATCAGAGAATCATTAGTAAATAGAAATGCTGAAATGCCTATATAACATTATTGAAATTGCCTGTCCTGTTGCATCGTGGTTGAACTTGAATCATGTTGGTGATTTTTCTGTGCAGAAATCAAGAAGTATGAGGAGCAGTACCACGCCATCGAGATTCCCAATGAAGAGAGCGTGGTCACTTACTTTAAAATCAGACAGCAGCTGGCCAAGCTGGGTAAAGAGATACAAGAGTTCATCCACAAACCCAAATACTGCTTACCCTTCTTGCAGCCTGGCCGACTTGTCAAGGTAAAGCTTCTCACACTTTTCACAGTTTGATGACAACAATTATGGATTTTTACACGTCACTTAATGGCTTTTTGTTTTAAACCTGCAGGTACAAAATGAAGACGCTGACTTCGGCTGGGGAGTTGTCGTAAACTTTTGCAAGAAGACTAACGTGAAGGTAAGTCATCGTCATGGCGTCACATGAATGTGAATCCATTTGCTCGTGGCTGTGACTAATGTGTATGTCCTCATTTAGACCAGTACGGAGTCAGAGCCGCTGTATGTTGTGGAGGTTCTGGTCCACTGTAGTAAAGACAGCGTAAAAGATGCTGCGAC
Source organism: Lutjanus campechanus (assembly GCA_027495735.1). Classification (NCBI taxonomy): domain Eukaryota; kingdom Metazoa; phylum Chordata; class Actinopteri; order Lutjaniformes; family Lutjanidae; genus Lutjanus; species Lutjanus campechanus. The sequence goes on along the minus strand of JAJHUR010080663.1, from coordinate 13,997 downwards.
TGAGGCTGCTAAACCTGCTGCTCCGGGGGAGACTGGAGAGATGCAGGTGGGTCCAACAAACACAAAAACACACTTATATCTACTACAAGGAGTTTTTAACTGGTTATGAAACAGTCTCAACTTAGCATCCACCGGGTTGGATTCTTCTTGAAATCAAACGAAATGAGCCTGCGTTTACATTTTTCCGAGCAAAGCAACAGTTAGCCAGTTAAAAAGAAGCAAGCGGAGGTTTTTCTTTATATAATTTCAGTTTTTATGTTATTTTGTGGTTATAGCAATGAAAACACTCCCCCTTTTGTCCACAAGGGGCTTTAAACTCACCAACATATGAAAAATCCTTTTGGTAGCTCTCACTGCATATTATGTACACAGATGTGACTATGTATTGTTGTATAATTTTACTCTATTTTGCTTTATTTTATTTAACCTTATCATCATTAACTATTTTGTTTTATCCCTTTCTGGGCTGTAACTAACAACTTTTGATTATTTTATCAATTAATTGATTAGTTGTTTTGTCCGTAAAATGTCAGAAAATGTTGAAAAATCCTTTTTCCAAAGCCCAAAGTGACGTCCTCAGATGTCTTATTTTGTCCACAACCCAAATACATTCTGTTCGCTGTCAGAGAAAACTAAAGAAACCAGAAAATATTTACATTTGAGAAGCTGAAATCAGAGAATTGGACATTTTTTATCGAAAAAATAGCTTAAACCGATGAATTGATTATCATAAAAGTTGGTGATTAATTTAATAGCTGATTAATAATCGATTAATCGTTGCAGCTTTAATCCATCTTATTGATCTTATTTGTTTAATTTAGATTTGGCTTTTTAAATCTATTCAATGTAGTGTTTAATCTAGGTTTTATCTTATCATTTAAATCTATTTTTAATTGTATGTCTTTGTTACCATTTTTATCCTTTGTTTTGTCTTTTTACTCTGTTGCATCTATAGTTGTTGTTTCACTCCATCAGTCTGTTCAGTTGTCTGTTGAGCACTTTGAACTGATCTAACCTGTATGAAAAGTGCTACATAAATAAAGTTTGATTGAATGATTGATACATGTCTCTGTAGTCAGGCTGACTGTAACTCTAATCTCTTATTGTCTTTTTGTCCAGGTTGTCCCAGTGATGCTCCATCTCCTGACAGCCATCAGCTCAGTCCGTCTTTACATCCCCAAAGACCTGAGGCCCTATGACAACAGACAGCTCATGCTCAAGTCCATACAGGTACGAAACACAGCCATCTTGAATGAAAGACACTGATACAACTCAACAGAAATCATCAATCATGTAAATTGTTGCTCTCTCCTTTCCTTTCCCTCCAAACATTTTGTTTGCAGGAGGTGCAGAAACGTTTCCCAGATGGCGTGCCTCTGCTCGACCCCATCGATGACATGGGCATCAAAGACCCGGCGCTGAAGAAAGTGATTCAGAAAGTGGAGGCCTTCGAGCACCGCATGTACTCCCACCCCCTGCACAGCGATCCCAACTTGGAGTCTGTGTATTCTCTCTGTGAGAAGAAAGCTCTGGTGAGAAGCTGTTTAAATGTGTGTTTCAGAGTGTGGGAGAATTAAAGGTCAGCCATAGAAAAACCCGATAAATGTCAAACCTTTAACGACAGATCACAGTTGGGGTTTGCTGCCATTGAAATATGAGTTACTTTTATCTTTGTTTCATGTCTGCATTGGCTACCTTTTGTTAGATTACAATCCGTGACCTTCCATTGTGGTTTCCTTCCAGACAGGTCGGTTTTGGCCATATATACTCATGCAGACAAACACAGGAAGAGAGCAAGAACATTATTCCTACAGGGCCCTCGCCCTCAGTTATAGGTCAGATAACAGAAAACTTATCAGATCATAGCAAGCAACGGTAAAAAAGTCTTTATCAGGTATCCATGTAGTGAGTCAAACTTTTTGTTCTGTGTTTCTGAGCACACTTCCTGTGACGTTTCTTTAAGCACTTTATTGTGAGGCAGCAGGACAACTCTCGACGAGTCATTCACAGGGTGTCTCTTCCATTAATTCTCTCTGTGCCTTCCTGTGGAAAAATCCAGAACAAAAACTGGCACAAGTCACCAAAGTTTATTCATTCAAGTTTATTAGCTCAATTAGTTCATGAGTTTATAAGCTCAGTTCTGTCTGTTCTGTCCTTTGCTAATAAACAATAAATATAACAACCTTTATTTAAAAACAACAAAAACAAATAAGCTTGTTCTATAGCTAATCAATCCATATGAATTTCAGGCTTAAATTAACAACTCCAGTTGAAAGCCCGCCTATTCCAAGTACATTAAGAATATAGATAATATACTTGGTTGAATAGATAAAGATAATGATGTACTCGCTCATCCCTACCTACAGGGCAGCTGCAGTAGAGATAATGTTCATCAACTTGTTTTGGTGTATTAGCATGCTAACATTTGCTAATACATAATAAACATAAAGTACAGCTGAGGCTGATGTGAGTTAATTTTGCAGAGATGTGATCATAAATCAAAGTACCAAAGACAAGGTTATAATTTAACCCGAGGGGTGCATGAATGAGCGCACCAGATTTCATGCCAATACATCGATGAGATGTTTCATTCAAGGAGGCGCTAGAGGAAAATTAAGAGCATCATTTAAGTCAGGGAAAAGTCCAGAGAAGAAGTAAAGCTAGTAGAAAACATACAGCTTGTTTTAAAAAAAAAACAGTTGCCACAGTTCTTGAAGTGGATGAATTAAACATTAGAACATACAGCACTTAATCCCGTAATAATATATTGGCCACACAACAGGAAGAGTAGGAAAAATGTGGAATATAATGCTGGTTTTAAGGTTTAACATGTACCATTCAAAATTAAATCTTGTGTCTGATGCACATTCAGTTGCAAAGATATGATAATGTCCTCCTATTCTTAATTTAGCAACATGTGGACTCTGTGTGCTCTCCTTTACAGAAAGAACAAGGACACAGTCAGACTGTTGAGTACAGTTCAGTGCAGCTTGACTCTGTTCACATTGGAGTAGTTAAAAGGCAAAGTGTGATAGATGCAAAACACCCACATTGGCTTTACCAGTGGGGGAAAAAAAGCAAACCAGACCATGTTTGACAATTTGCATAAACATTTACATCCCGCTGTGGCCTCGTGTGTGTTGTGAAATGACCGGGTTATACGGTACAGTGTAAACTGGATTACTTCATGTTTGATTGGTCGAGTAAAAGAGATTAAGCTGCTCCTCTGTTAGCATCTCTCTGGCCCTCTGCAGCTAATCCCCGGTCTCATTTCAGCAGCTGACCTCCATTGTGGCCTTGGCACTACTGTTACCACACACATAATGTGGCTGTTCATTGTGATACTTGTTGTGGTGCTTGATCTTTTTTTATTCCCAGCTTTCGCCACTGGGAGCGTCAAAAGTCTAAACTTTCCAGCTTTCGTGTGCACATGTGATGGATTTCATCCCTATCCCACATGCAGGCACCAGTTCAGAGAAATTAGGTCGTTTCTCCAAAATATAAATCTAATTTTTTGAGTAATCTTCTTGTGCATGAAAGCTTTATTGGCTCTGAGGTGTGTTGTAATAACAAGAGCTGAAGGTTAAAATGGATAATGGACATTACCGAGGACAGATAAGCAGGCAGATGAACATTAGTTGGCAGATAAGTCAAATGTTCCACTCCATCATTGACAGTTAATGTAGCGTTTGAAATGATCTCATGTACAAAACAGCTGGCAGTTTTCACAGTGCATTTAATAACTTTAATCTCTTCTAGAAACCCTGGAAGAACTTTAGGAGACAACATCAGGTGAAGGTTGCATTGTGTAATAATACTTTGTTCTGTGTATGTTTGTGTTTTAAGATTGCAGCAGACGTTCGAACAGCAAAGCGAGAGCTGAAGAAAGCTCGGACCGTCCTGCAGATGGACAAGCTGAAGTGCAGGAAGAGAGTCCTGCGACGCCTCGGATTCGCCAGTCCTTCTGATGTCATCGAGATGAAAGGACGAGTCGCCTGCGAAATTAGCAGGTAAGGAAGGACGGAACACACACCTACAGTCCAGAGGTGGGAGTAAGTCACACATGTGCAAGTCACCACGTGTGGTGAGAATCAAGCAAGCAAGTCAAGTCGAGTCCCCGCTATAAGTCAAGTAAGACGAGTCATATCAATGCTCAGGTCAAGTTAGCTAGTAACAAGCCCGTATAATTTAACTGGTTATATAGCCCAAAATTAGTTCCCCGTCTTTCACATTAATCTTTTGTCTTCTCAATAAAATGCATAATCGATTTGAAGCCAAGTCTAACATAGCTTAAACTTAACATTAGCTTTCTAGCTAACGTTTGTCCAGCCAGTAAGTTCACTAAAAAGACACATGAAGTCTAACACAGTTTAAACTTAATCTTAACTTTCTAGCTAACATTTGTTTTTCATTGTGGGTTTTGTTGTGATTACTGAAGCTGGATGTTGTGGTGGTTGTGTCACTGAATTTACTTTTGAACTGTTATGTTTTATTTTTTGAAGTCTTCTTACTACTGTCATCAGCAAATAATCCTTGAGTCATATTTTATTATCAGAACAAATGGAAAAAGAAAAGTTTTATGAGGTGTTTATGAGGAGGAGTTTTAGGGAAAAGCAAAAGTAGTTCTGAAAAACAATCTTGCTGTGACCCTTAGGGGGCTCCGTAGAAGTAAGCCAATCATACTTCAAAAAGAAAACTTGATTTCTCAATTTCTAGAAAAATGCTGATGATAATTTTTAAAAAGTGAAGTGAAGTCATGTGGCTCAAGTCCCTGACCTCTGCTACATTCACACATTTTTTATAAATACACTGTCAATATAATATAGCTGTGAACTTTGTTTTGTGGTTTCTTTCCCGTTTTTGTTTGCTGTTGTGTTTACTGTGTGTTGTGGTTTCTGGAGTGATGAATAAGCTTTTTTTTTAGTTGGCTCAGCTGTCACTTTAGCCTGTAGACAAATGCTGCAGCTAATTTATTTGTACACCAACATTAATCACAGATGAAAATACTCTGTTTGAATGTGAAGTTTATGGAAATATATAACTAACATACTGCTTGAGAAACTGCTGTGTGGATAATCTAATTAACGCAACATGAGGATTTAATAAGAATGGATATTTAGGAAAGTGAAATTGGTTTAATGTAGCAGAAGTTTGAGGCTTTTACTTTCCTTTTTTACCCCAAAGTGTCAGTTTGTCAGAGTAGCTGAACAGAGCAGAAAACAGGTCCAGCTCTCTGTTAAAACGGGATGAAATTGCATTGAGAAGTTTTATGTTTTATACGCTATAATCTTCTATTTTAAAGACATTCGATAACTATTGTTGCATTAACGTGCTCCTCGGACGGTCCATGAGTTTTTAAGTCGTCAAAACATGGTTGCTGCACCTGTACGTTCCCTAAAACCACGAAACTATTTTTTATCTGACTTATTATCAGGGTTAATGCTATTAAATAACTTTTCTGACTAATCAAGGTCACTCGGCATGAACAGCAGTTAACGGTTACAACCTGTTACTATATTGCAAATTAGATTTTAGCAAAAAATTCATATGCAATATGTGAAATAATAAGAAGTTTCTCACCATCAACTAAGCATTTACTTTCATTCACCACGTTTCTGCTTATATGACTTCAAACAACAGTTCAGCATGCTGTGCACCAAATTTTCACACACTTGAGGTCCCAGTTGAGAACAAATTTTCTGATTATTCTGCCTCCAAATGAATGCAGGATCAGTTTTCCAAATTCTACAGGATCTGCTGGACAGATTTAATGCCAAAAGCCTTTAAAATTAAACTATTTTGCATACATGACAGTGTTATACTCAGGTTTATAAATGAGACGCCATTACCGTAACGGTGGCTTGTCTACTGTCACCCAGAGCCCAGATCCATTTATTGTTGATGAGAAAGACAGTGACTGTGAGTCTTATTTAGTGAAAAGTTGTTTGTGTTGTGGTTTAGAGAAATGAGCTGAAACATGAGGGAACATGTGCTCTCACCTGTGTTTGCTTAACTTCAACGCCCACGCCACATAAGGAGGAGATATATCACATCCTGTTTGATAAAGTAATAAAACATCATCTAATCATTAATTATCTGTGTGTGTAAATCTTTCCAGTGGTGACGAGCTCCTGCTGACGGAGATGATTTTCAACGGCCTCTTCAACGATCTGACGGTGGAACAGGCCACCGCCCTGCTGTCCTGCTTCGTCTTCCAGGAGAATGTACGAACCAAACGCATACAAACACATTTTAATTCCTCTAATTCTCCGCACAAACAGATATCTAAGCCTCTCTAAAACGCTGAGATAAACAGTTGATTCACGTTCCCACACATTTCAAGCACCAACAGCGTTCTTGGCCTCTTCCCCGCTGCTGCAACCAAAACAGAAACCTGAGGTTGATGTGTGTTTGTCTTGCCTAATGAAGCCTGATCTCTCAATGAGGCAATCCAGCGTCAGATGGTTTAACAAACCTTTTCTTTGGCTCTGCATCATCAGCTCAGTCCCGAGAACAACAGAACAAACTTCTGTCTCAACTCAGTCATGGCTCTCGTCGTATTTCCTCTCTCGTCTGCTTTGTGACGGAGTGAATGACAAGCAGCTGTCATGTTTGTCATGCCGCCACACGACCACTCTGTGTGTGTGTGTGTGTTGTGTGTGTGTACAGCTGTCGCCTGTCATTAAAGAGCACCTGCTGCCAATTGAGCTTGAGATGACAGCAAACTATCCAACCTGCATGCGTTTTCTTAAACACTGATGTATTCTGACATTCAAGTGTTCCAGTGAGTTAAAGCAGGTGTCTTCAGCTACATGTGCCCAAAGGCCAGTGGTTTAATACTAAAATGTTTCAGGTCTCAGAAATCTGGAGGCAGCCAAACACTGTTTTAGCAAAGAAAGCCTTTTCCCATCATTCTCTGAACAACAATGATCTGATTTGATGTTTCCTGGCGACTAATTTCCCTGTCGATCAAACGCAAATTTTAATTTAAACTAATCAACTGTTCTGACAGTAAGAAAACACTGAAGCAGGTAAATTTGAGCAATTGATTTATTGATAACTTCATTCAAATATATCCTGCGTGTATTAAGTCATTGAGGCGGTTAATCAGATTCGTCAGGGACCAAATCATATTTTAAAAGCCACTGAAATGTGTGCCTCTTTTGGCGCTGTGCATTATAAACATCGCACATTATCCTTCAAAACATGACAACAATTCACTAAAGGCTCCAACTTTTCAGACCGAACAGGGTCACAGAGTCTGCGGGTAAACATCATTGTTTACCAGGAGCTGACGTTAGCTGCCAGCCTGCCACACAGTGTGGCTAACGTTAGCAGAGCTAGCAGCAGCAGCAGCAGCCTGCTTTACTTGTCCATGTCTGTGGGGAATGTGGTTTCACATTGCTCCAGTCGAGTGGTTATATGCCATTTTTATTTTGTCACGGCCTACATTCAACCTTATTTTCATTTTCCACCACGAAATACTGACAAACCACGCTGATTACGAGCTGTCATCTGTCCCACTTTCCTGATAACTTTCATGGCGTTCACGCTGGGCGAGAGGGGCTGCAGTCTGCCGGCCCTCAGCCCTTCTAAAAGCTTTTCCCATGTGACCTGATGAAGGTTTCTACTTGATGACATTGCTACATATAAACCCCCCCTAGATTTAAGGAGGAGAGGGGAGGACATCAGCACAGTAACTGACATCACGCTTTTTTTTTTTCTAACGGCTGACAGCCCTTTAGAAATCGTCTTTTGAAAAATTCGCTTATTCACCTTCTTTCAAAGAGTTAGATGAGAAGATCGATACCACGACCACATCTTTCCATCCAATTTAAAGGTCCAGTCATAGTACAGTTAGCTTAGCTTAGCAAAAATACTAGAAACCGCTTGTTTGGCTCTGTCTGAAGGGATTATGCGCAGGACTGTTTCTTGGCCCAGCTAGCAGTTTCTCCCCCGTTTCCAGTGTTTTTGCTAAGCTAAGCTAACTGTCTGCTGGCTGTAGCTTCATGTTGAACAGATATGAGAGTGGCATCGATCCTCCTGTCCAACTCCTGACAAAAATAGCCAAATCTGCTCTTTTAAGAGCAGAGTTTTTGAGAGGAAACAGAAGCTTGTTCCTTGTGAAAGCCTTTATTATTATTATTATTATTATTATTATTATTATTATTATTATTATTAATACTGGGAAAGACTTGATGATCAGGCAGGTAGACTCTTGACAATTATTTTGAAGTTACAAAATTAAATGTCTTAAGGTCAGTAGCCTCATTACTTCTCATTTTTGTTGACTACTAAAGAAAAAAGTAATTTGACCAAAGAGAAGGCAGAGGGATTCTTTTTGTTTGTTTGCATTTAAACCTGGCTGCAGTAGGTTTAAAGGAGTTTAGAATACAGACCACAAAACAAATGTTTGCTATCACAACATTAATGTTGTCATTTTGCCCTCCAGGCCAGTGAGATGCCCAAACTGACTGAACAACTCGCAGCGCCCCTGAGACAAATGCAGGTAAGACAACACTAAACAACAATATAGATTTTGTGTGGAGTTTGAAGTTCGAATGTGGTGGAAAATGTGAACTCTTGTCGTTTCTTGCTGTGTTCAGGAGTGTGCGAAACGCATCGCCAAAGTCTCTGCAGACGCCAAGCTGGAGGTGGACGAGGAGACGTATCTAAACCAGTTTAAACCCCACCTGATGGACGTGGTGTACGCCTGGGCGAACGGCGCCACGTTTGCTCAAATCTGCAAGATGACGGACGTCTTTGAAGGTATTTAAGTCAAACACTCACAACAGAAAGTTAAAATATGAAGTTCTCCTTATGAATCTGACCAGTGATTTTTATTTGCACCTTCTTTATCACCTTCAACAGAATTTGTTCAGGGTATTATGGAGGACAGCTACTAAGACAAACTAATAAAATACAATACATTGTTAAAGGTTAAACCAGGGCTCTCAACATTGTTATACCCCTTCTTCCTCTCCTGTTGCTCACAGTTGAAACAGAGACTGATTTTCCCTCAAAACATCTCAGATGGTTTCGTTTAAATCATCGTTCAAGGCCCCAAAAACAGCCAAAGTATCCAGTATTTCACCGGAAGAGCTAAACTCCTTGTGTGCAGATCAAAGAGGTTAAATTATTAATTATTTCATTAAAAAAAAAGATTAGAGAAAAAGTCTGAAAAATAAAAACAAATTTGTGCAACAGAACTTTGTTTGTCCCTCTGTTCCCTCTCAATCATCTTATGATCCCTCACATTTATCTTGTGACCCTTTGGAGGGACTCAACCCAGATGTTGGAAGCCACTGGACTAAAATACTAAACAGTAAATGAAGTAGTTTTAAACTCGCTCCACATCAAACACCAGTAAAATGCTGCTCACACCCTGATCCATGAATAATATAAGTTGGAATAATATCAGTGACGGGTCATTTTTCTCCCAAAAGAGTACTTTTAAAACATCTTGCTGAAAATACTTGTGCTTTTAGTCAAGTAAAGGATCTTAATACTTCTTCTCCTTCTGCCGAGGTACAACATGGCCTTAATAAATCCATTTCCCCTCTGAGTTCTTCACTCTCACATGTGTAGCATCATGTGGGCTGTTGGAGGCCAATTGATTTATTGTGGCTTGATTTGAATCCAGTTCAGAGTCCATCCTTCTCCTCAGTTTTTTATCTCTGACTCCCAACAGTGACCTCAGCTGTAAAACATCACATGTCAGCGTAATGAGGAAGTAATCCAGAGTTGAGAAACTTGAGGGAGTATTTTTCTGCTGGTGTATGTCGATGAGACAAAGATGTTTGAGGAAAAACTCTTCTTTTAAATCAGATTTTTTTGGAAACATAAACTGTATAAGTGTTTTAAAGACATTTAAACACTACCTCTGTTCAACAACTGGCACCTAATTACATTAGGGCTGCAACTAATGATTATTTTCATGATGAATCTGTTTATTATTTTCTCAATTTAATCGATTATTAATTGATTATGGTGGTTTGGTCTGTAAAATGTCAAAAAAAAGTACTGTCATAGAGAACTTTAGAGAATTTGGACACTTTTCATTTAAAAAAAAGACAAAACGATTACTCAGTTATTAATATTGTTGCTGATTAATTTGTTAATCGATTAATCATTGCAGCTGTAAATTACATACATCGTTTTTACTCAAAACATTTTGAAGTCAATAGGAAATTGTGCAGAAATTACAGACCTGTAAGGACAAAAAAACAGATGATGTGTATTTGTGTTTGTCTCCTGCAGGGAGCATCATCCGCTGCATGCGTCGTCTGGAGGAGGTGCTGAGACAAATGTGTTCTGCAGCCAAGGCCATAGGCAACACTGAGCTGGAGAACAAGTTTGCAGAAGGTAAGAAACACCAGAGTGATTAATTAATTACTATTAAGTAAGACCATCCTGAGCTCAGGGCTAACACCTGACCGTCGGATAATTTCACACCTTAACCTGGGGTTAACCAAAGTTCAGCACGATACAGTTCACAGTGCACGTGTACTATCCCTGGGTTAAATGTAGGGCTGCAAAAAAGGTTATTTTATGTTATGCTTAATCAATTTTTAAGCCTATAAAATCTCAAAAATTTATGAAAAGTGCTCATCACAATTTCCCAGAACCCAAATGTGTGACCTTTTTGCTTAAAAAATGACTGACTGCAACTTAAGTGCTGGAAGTCATGGAGGAGGCGAGCCTCGGTGTGTCGCTCCTCCCTCTGTCCTCTCTGCTGCCTTTCTCTCCTCCTTCACAGTTCTGATTAATCAGCAGAAGTAATTAAGTATTTAAAAGTACGCAAATTGGACTTGGAGTAGAACAATCACGCACCACAGGAGTGTACAGTAACATTATGACTCGTGGTCATAAAAAGGTTTTATATGATGTCGACACATCTGTCTATATTCAAAGTTTCTCCCTCCTCCTTTCTCTGCTGCGGTTTTTTATTCTTTCACCTGGTTTCAGGTGGAGCTGCAGCTCCATCAGCACTTACTCCTCACATCAATGCCTTTTTTTATTCCATTTAGTTCTCCCCAAAGACAAAAAAAAAACTCTGATCCTCATTTGACGTTCCAGAATTGAAACGAGTTCAGAGGAATGTCGAGGCAGTTTGATGCACGTCGAGATGATTTCAGTGTGAACTGTCATTTAAAACGATGAGTATACTTCAAAATGCGACCGTCCCTTTTAGAGCGTTTTGGGCCTTAAAAATAGTGTTTATACCAGTAGCAGAAAATTGTATTCTGGTGAATTTTTGTTTTCTTATTATGTGAAATTGTCTGTTTAACTTCTGATTTGTTAAAGTTATAACTGATGTAACTAATTGATTAATTTGCTCCTACTTTATGTGTCTGCAGGCATAACGAAGATCAAGAGAGACATTGTATTTGCTGCCAGTCTCTACCTATAATGACCCTCCAGCTTTCCGACACATGATGGGCTGTTGAGCTACTGGAGGATAAAAGCTGTTTCTACTTTTAGTTATGATTTAACCCCGTTTTGTTCTTCGTTTAGTGTTGGAGTCAAATGTTGTGCCAATTGGCTTTCAGTTGGAAAAATAATTTATTTGTCTTCCAGATCATATTTCTGATCAGTTTCCTCTTCAAGATAACTTACCTAATTTGTCCTGTTGAGTTCCACAGTGAGAATTACGTTGAAGTGAGTGAAAGTTGTCTTTAGTTTCCATGTGGGTGAATGCATCTGCGTGGTCAGAATACATTGAACATTCATGCTTTTATTGTTTTTTTGCTTACAGTGAGCAAAGTGGTGCATAATAAGACAAATTATTTTGATAAAGTAAACAACACAAGTCATGCTTTAATTTTGTGACAGTTCACGACATAATACATCATTAATGTTTCATTTGTGTTCCTGTTAATAAGTAAAATGGCTTTATTTTTCCTCTTTTTTTCTCATTTTAGACATTTGTACATATTTGTAACATTTATTTTTGAATAAAAGTCTGTATGGTGATTTGTTTTTTTACATACAGATTACAAAAGTACATTGTTGTCCGTTCACTTGATGTTTACATTAGTTCTTAACATACACAGGGAGCTGTGATAGCAGCAGCAGTCCAGCAAAGGCAACACGGGACTTCAACTGACCGTCGACTCTTCAACTCTCCAACCAAACATGATGCACGTCAGTCAACTCCTCCACTACATGAGGTTAGATGGTTGGAGAATAAGGCGGCAGTGGCAGTGACCTGGAGTCGGCAGCTCCAGTTAAAGGGATAGTTCGGATTATTGGATGTGCGGTTCAATGAGGTACTTGTCCATAATCAGTATATTAGCTGCAGTAGATGGTGGTCAAACATGGAAGTTTAGATCATCAACAAAATATATTTTAGACACTCAAAAAGGAAATAAAAAATCAGTTGAAGTGTGCACTCTATTTTAAATATTTTCACCATTTTACTTTGCCATCATAGCCTTTTTCTGACAGGAAACTGCTGCTGTTCAAGATAAATATTGCACTCTGCAAACCAACCAGACTCCACAGGCAAAATTAGTTAATGTTACCTCACAGAATACGGGCGTTGCTGTTCTACTGCTGCCTCAGTGGCAGTGGTAGGTGAATCCATTAATGTGAATTTTAGGCCTTAAAATATCTTAAATAAGATTTTGACAGGTCCTTTTGAAGTTAACATTGCTTATATAAAGTTGCATAAAGTTCAGTCTCGCTTTTTAACATGTTTTGGGGGAAAATTTGTTTAGATCAAACTGCAACCATTCCAAAATGAAACCAACATGGAACCAATAACCACCAGTGCAAAACTTTGCAGTTCAGTCTGGATTTATCAGAGCAAAACTAGCTAGTGTGCCATAATTTATTGCACAGGCTAACGTGGAAACTTTTTTTGGTTGTGAAATAGGTCTTAAGTTGCACTTCAAAGAGTCACTCAAAAAGTTACATAAGCCAAACATCACTCTCTCCAAACCAACCAAACTCCATAGGCGAAATCAGTCATTTTACTTTTTAATTTTATTTTGCAGAACGCAGGAGCTGCAGGACTTCTGTTGCCTTGATCTGTCAGTTTGTTTGTCTTATTGTGTGACTTCGGTGTCTTAGACGGTTAGTTAGGATTCACCAAAGTAACACAATAACACAAACAAACAAACAGATCAGAGCAGCGGTAGGGCTTGCAACTCCTGCGTGCTGCAAAGTAAAATGACTGATTTTGTCTATGGAGTTTGGTTGGTTTGGAGAGAACAATATTTGGTTTATATAACAGCAGTTTCCTGTCAGAAAAGGCTGTCTGATGGCGAAGTAAAGCAGTGAAAATGTTCTAAATATAGCGCACACTTAAAGATACTGTAGGTAATACACTGATTATGGATAAGTACCTCATACAACCTCACATCAAACATTAAGAACTATCCCTTAAACCCTCTAGGATCACTTTTGGCCTCCAGCATTTCTAGCCTTGAAACAAACATTCCTCTCATAATTAGCCCTTTTAATTAACACTGGACTTAAGGCAGCAAATCTATGAGAGTCAGACGCCTCTCTGGGTGCTGGAGTCGACCTAAAAGCTGATCCTAATAAATCAGATCCTTGAGCAGCCTGACTCCAGGTCAGGAAAAGCACAAAGCAAGGTTACATTCACAGGTTTCCAACCCTCCTCTCTCTCAGTGGTCAGACCCTTTAGTGGGTGCGTGCAGTAAAGTCTTCCCACCAGCTCAGTAGATAAATACATGAATAAAATGTTGGTTCCTGTCCTTAAAGTATCTCTAGCCTCTAACCTACAATATGTCTGTCTCAGTCTCTTAAGCGAATCTACAAGGCTTGGACAGGCCAACTCAATACTTTCCTTCCAGAGGGACAATCTGTGGACAAAAATCGCCTAAAATTAAAAAAGTCTTAAAATCTGAATAGGCTTGAGGTGCAGCTTTTTAAAGCCTGTTCTTCTGGGATGCACAGTCGTCCAGTCGCTTCCTTGAAGTAAGAATCAAGTAAACTGTAAATCCATGCAGGGTATTTGGATGAAA